>JAPMOB010243499.1:1549-35398 GCA_029875015.1 Lepomis gibbosus | reverse complement strand
GGTCGGTTCACGACAAGTGACATTGACGAGCTTCATTCAGCACACGGCTGCTTGAAAGGCACAGAGCTTCTCTTCTCCCTTCTCTCCGCGAGTTTAACAGGCAGAGAGAACGGGAACAGGTGAGCGTCACGAAACTGAATAAAAGTTCAGTTGATAAAATTTTAACCCCTTCAATCAGCTAGGTTTTATAATTGTTTGATTAATGAGAGTGTGAGTGCATTAAAAAACCAAACATTTTTACATTAATGTGTGAACAAAGACCAGATTTTAGGCTGTACATTTGTAAAATTGAGCTGCAGGTTGAAAACTGAAATAGTAAATCATGAGTACAGAAATGTTGATTATCTTCTGCGTAGGCAGGTGTGTTAAACTTTTATAGTCCAGTGTTCAGACTGAGATAGATGTAGCTACTTAACACGCTAGTGCTTTTATCATGTGGTGTCAGATCCAGTTTGTTCACTGGTTTAAAGTTTAAGAATCTGAACTGAGATGAAGAGCACCCATGTTTGATGTGCCAGAGCTGAACAGGCCAGGTTGTCAGTCGAAGCCTCTGTCTGGTAGCAACTCAGCATCTGACGAGATGGCTATAAATCCCTGGGAGGAATAAAGACAACGGTCAGCCCAGTATCCATTTCTTCTCTTAATTAAAATGTCCTCTAAAAGGCAAAAGTTAACTCAGCGTGTACTTCTGCTAAGACTGACCTCATCCACTTCCAGAACTGTGTTGACCAGCTGTGCTTGTCTCATTCTGGGTAAAATAACACCCACGCCCAGTTTCTCTGAAACAGAAAACTACATATCAAGACAAGGACCATGTACCATGTACACTTCATACAGTATTGTTATCTAGCTTCCCCCACATTTTGTTGGATCTGTACCGTATTGAATGGTCACATTCTGAATAAAAACATGCTTGCTGTTGGGAGCAACAGCAAGTATGTTGCTCTACTTTGCTGTAATGAGTTGGGTTCACAATGACCATTATAAGCATTATGTTGCTATTCCAAAAGTGGAATAATAAAACGTCTCATACGCTGCTAATTTGTCCAAATGTCCCTGAACATAGCAGACAGAAAAACACAAAATAAAAACTTTTTGGAGCAATAGTGATGATAATCTTTCACCTTACGCTCTCAGAGCACTGGTTGATGACTGAAGCGAGAACACATCACTAAGGCTCACCGTTCAGTTTTGGCAAGATTACCCTCGATCCGATTACCCTCGCAAAGTTTTCCAGAGGATCAGTCTGCAAAGAGAAACGTGATTCTTTGGTCACTGTAAGATTTTTCCTCCGTTTGTGCACACAAAAGGCTGATGAGACAACCATGAAATGTGATGCAGTTATTATAATATATCCTGTAGCCTACCGAAAAGGTGCCCACTTCGCTCGAAACCAGCGTCATTGTAAGACTGTTTGAGAGAAATTCATATCATTAGTTTAAGTCTGAGTTTGTGAACTCAGGCTCAGATTGTCTTTTCAAAAAATGATGTTGCTCACTTGTTCATTTTTGCGTTGCCCTTTAGCCATCCATCAGCAATCCACGCTTTACTGGTGAAGTTGAAGTCCTGAAAGAAGGTTTAAATTACAGCTGCAACAAATTATTTTTTTTAAAATTATGATTATTGTCTTTTTTTTTAAAAAAGATAATCAGTTAGCTGTTTAGGAAATGTCAGAAATCTGGAACCAGCAAATGTTCAGTATTTCTGCTTGATTAATGACTTAAACTGTAGTCACTAATCAAAATAGTTATTCATTAATTTTCAGTTAACCAATTTGATTAATTGACAAATCCTTTTAGCACTAGTTGAACTGTATTTACTGCAAACTGAATAAATACATGAACACAGAAGACACAAACAGCTGCATGTATTCATTTTGTCTCAAGTTCTGTAACTTGCTCCTTGAGCGATAATAATTGTAAGGCACAAATGGAATAACATACTGGGCAGGTACAAGCTGTGAAGGTACTTAAATGTGTGCTCTACAATACTGTGATGTGTTGTTACATAAAGATTCAAATAAAGAAAAACACAACAGACAGTTGAATTCGTTCATTCTGGTGTGTGTCGATATGCCAGAAGTACTCACAACATTGAGTTTGAACAGTGGAGTCTGGGTACCATTTGGCTGGATGGCAAAAGCCTTGACAGCGCCCTGAAGGTCCAGTTTAACAGCACCAGGCTGGAAGGAAAACATTGGAACCTCTCTGGCATAAACCTGCAGATTCATCAGCAGACCTGGAAAGATCTTGGGCAGCTGCAGAGAGAAACAAGTGGATGGTAAACATTTCATTCTAAGATATTGTGACAACATTTCATAAACAGTGTTGGGACAGAAAAACTGGGAGGGGAGAAGCGATAATGAGGTGCATTATAACTGCATTACAATAGTGAACTAAATTGATGTGGCTCAGAAAGTTTTGTTATACAGTCTAGTTTTTCCTCTGGTTCATTTCGGACCTTTGTGTCTTTGGTGGTCTCTCACACCAAAGACATGTGTCTTATCACTGTTCCATTGCCATCCCAGGTTAATATAGATATTTACTGTGCCCTAGGCGTTTTAACTGTCAATGAGGTTAAATTGTATATCAGTGACGCTTGGACTGACTGTGAGTATAAAAAATGCCAGGTAAGTTTCACCCCAAAGCTACTACTGCAGTGACACCCTTTATCCAGTGACACCATTAGCCAATTAACAGGACGTCAATTTACATAATCAGTTCATCATCTGAATAATTTACCAAGCAAAAATTCCAAATCTGAACTGGTTTCAGCTTTTTAAATCTCAGCATTGGATTTTCTCTGTTGGTGTTCAGTTGGTGTGTGTGTGTGTGTGTGTGTGTATGACAACTTGAATTGGAAAAAAAGATTTGCAATCTTTAAAAGTATCTCCTATCACCTTATTATTCTCCATTCAAAAAGAATAATTATCCCTTTCAAACTTTCATTCTGGGTATCTCTTGAAAAACATTTCCAAAAGAACAAGTACCAAAATTTACGAGGTAAAAAAAAATAATTAGGGAACTGTCTGAAGTGTTGACCTTCATAAAGGCTTAAAGAGGTATTACACATTTTCTGTGGTCTGTAGTTTTTTAAGAACATTTTTAGGGAAGGGCTCATTTTCAGGCTGTTTTCATGTTCTTAAACAAGCTTGTGGATGGTAGACACTTGACACTAGGTGCATGCTGACATAAAGCCATTCATCCAGTGAATTTTGCCAATTGTAACCCTGATATAAATAATCTTACCTGAGGAATGAAAGGCCCCATTGCGCTGGTATTTAGGTGAAGAGGAGAGCCTGGGGGTATCTGAGATGATGAAACAACATTTCTCAACCACATGCATTGTTTATGGTAAACAAAAAGTTACCCAAAATAGGTGTCTAAATGGGTGAGATGTTTAAGACTTGAAACCAAACTCTGCTTTCTTCCTCTCCATCCTTACATGCATCTTTAAAGGTGCACTTACCATGCTATCATTGATGAGGAGCTGAAACAGTCCAGCTGAGTAATAACCATATGAGGCAGAATTCAGAGTGAATTCAGACAGACCCACTGACAACATGTAGCCTGGCTTCTCCGGTACGGTGAAAAGCTTGGACTCAAAGGGAGGGTCTGTGTGAGTTTTGATAAAGTAGAATTCTCCCTTTAAATGAAGATGAGCAAATAATCAATTACAGCCACTGATCATGTTTTGCTGTTTACATCAGGTGTTGAGGTCCTCATTATAAATTAAAGTTAGCCAGAGAATGTTGGACATTATTAATTTATATTCATCATATTAAGGAGAAGTGAAAGAACTGCCTGAAAACATGTGGCCAAAAGCAAGGGGACTTTCACAAAATGAAAAAAGATTACATGAAGCTGCTTAAATTTGTGTATCCTTACCTTAAAACCCAGATTCAGATTTGAAGCATCAATAACGGGTAAGCCAGTGAGAGGGAGGTCAAGAGTAAGGTCTTGATCCACATCAAAGGAAACTGATCAGAAGAGAAAACATTCATAGACTGAATTATCTGTTTATAAATTAAAATTTCTTGTGTAAATGTTTTTGAAATTAGGCTCTGTATCCTGTAATCCTGCTGCAATACCGTTCATGGCCTTTAGGTAGTCCTCCAAGATTACAATGTTTTCCTCCACACCAGGGCAGATCTACAGAGGTAGCACCAAGAAAAATGTCATATAATACTCACCCCTGAAAATCTTTACTGTTGGTTTCACCTTAACATAACAGACATTTCAGTCTAAGAGGATATATTAAGCCTTCACTGATATATATGACAGAGATATAGAAGAAACACTTACTTCTTCCTCTATTTCACCTCTGATGCGCCCCTTGAAATGTTTCACTAAAGGCTGGAACATCCAACTATTGACAAATAAAAATGCAGGGCTTATATCTTGACATCAGTATCACTTCTTTTATCTCTCTCTCCATCTTTTCAACTGTACCTGGCTCCACCATGGAATTGGACGTCCACATCTCCAACTTGAGCATCACAGCTGATGCTGGTGACAGACAGATGCCCATCAGGATCTTTCCCCAGCGTGACTACAGAGGTCATATCCACATTAAATATAGCCATGTCAAATGATCCGCTGTCGTGTCTGAAAATATGCCGTACAAACAAAGTAAGTGCACGTTGGTGTTGGTGAACATTTCCTCAAAGCCACAGCAACCCTCTGCCACATGCGTGTATTTGTACTCCATCCACATAGAATCAGCAGATCCACCTCAGTAACTTGTCCAGGTCATACATTATTATCCATGAATTATAAATTACAAATTTATCTTAATTATGAAAGTGATAGATTCTGTTTTTCTTGTTTGATGTTTCCTTTCCTTGCTTCCTTGTTTACAGCACATCTAAATGGTAATTTATCATTGCTGGCACACATAGTTGCTAATAAGCATTAGGGACCAAATTATTAATCTGGAGTCAGAAAAAAGTTAGGTTTAAAATTCCAATTCAAAAATAGACAAAGCCCTGTAGTTTATAGACAGATACCATGTCATTTTGTTTTTTAATTACATATACTTTGACATAAACTGCATGTTAAAACAACTCAGTGGAGTACAGACTGCAAACCTCTGCTTAGGTCTGATACTGTCTAAGTTAGCTGTTACTTTCACATTCAACAGTTACCGGGTATACAGCAATGTAGTTATATGTAGACACCTAAAGTGGCGCTAAGAGAAAGAACAAGAAGTCACCAAAACCATTGGTTTCGTCCTTTTGAGTGTGAATGTGCATAACAGCTTTCTACCCAGTAGATCACATAACCTTCTTGTTGGAGGTTTTATACCATTGACCACTGTCTACTTAGCTAACAGAAATTAACAAATCTAACCGATACCATTTCATTCATGATGATATGACATATGTCTGGTTTTAATGCAATGCCTTCACAGTAATATTTTATTATATATTTTTTCTAACACAAAGACCAAAATAAGGATCTTATGGATGATATAGCATAAATGAAAAGGTGTTTAAGACCGTAGCCAGAGATGTTCCAGTACAGAAGTTAAAATAATATAGCGCTGGAGACACTGACAGCCTTAAATGACACTTCCTTTTCTAATTGACCTCAGAAGAACTAAGAACACAAAGGCTCTTTTGAGCTTTCCTCATTAAGAAGCACATTTCTCTTTCAACAATAGAAAAGAAGTGTTCTTGTACTTTTAAAAGAAAAGATGTACATGTAATCACTCTTTTCAAACACTTTTACATTCTGTTAAAAGAGGATGATCAGATTATCTCAGGTGCTTGGAAGAATGGTCTTTCGCCTAAATAGAAAACCTGAGAAACATCCCTACAAACTGACTGAACAGCTGTTCAGTTTGCCCGTTACTGGCTTTGTGATCAGTGAGTTAACATGTAGCACAAAGATTAGACAAAACTCACATTATGCCAAAGTTTGTCAACCAATCACCAGATAGTGCAACACTGAAGCCTGAGATCGATGTCTTGAATCCTGTGACGTCCTGATAGAACTCGACAGATGGCTCTGGTAGGTCGCACTTTGTTATGGTGATGCTAGTGTACGTGAGGAGAGACAAGTATAAATAGAGGTGAGGATCTGTGTAATGTCAATCGGTCTACTTAAACTGTTTTATAAATTCTGTCATACACAGCTTATTCCTTTTTGAAGAGCTCAAATGAGAAGAGCTCATCTGAGACTAAGAAATAACTTATATTTAACCTATACATGCAAGAATGTCAAATGTAATCCTACCCTGTTAATGTGTAGTAAATGCTGCCAAGGATGCTCAAGCTGATTTCACCTCTGATGTCAGGCAGAGTAACAAGATCCAACTTGTCCTGAATCCATCCTGTACCTGCATGCTTTCCTGAGGTGAACAACACATGCGTACAGTTTTAAGAGTTGTAAACATGTCTCATGTACAGATCATACAGTACAATTTTTGTTGTGGTTCATAATGAAAAGACTCATGTAGCCGCAATACAAAGCAATCTTACAGACTTTAAAATGTATGTTTAAATAAACTGAGTGAATTACACAATCTCACGTTGCCTTACCGTACTGAAGTCCTTTGTTGGTCAGAATGACTTGTATTGCAGGATTTACTTGTCCACAGGTAAAATGAATCAGCATGAGCACTACTAACATGGATGGAAGCATTTTTCTGGGTCCCCTGTGGTGTAAGTAACATCTTTACTGTACCTGTTACTGTGTACTCTGCACAATCAAAGAACTACTGAGACATATTATTCACAATAAAGGTGTTTGGTGACATTATGTAGCATACCTGAATTACTGCAGGAAGAAGTGTAGTTATGAAGTTGAAAGTCAGCTCCTGATGTCGTACATCTGAACAAACGTCTCCACTGTTTCTCCACCGTTGAATCATATGCAGCTTGTACTTCCTGTAAGCTATCACTGAGAAGTGAAACTCACTGACATCTGACTATATCCTGGGACATGACTACTGCATTGGTTTGTGTTTGTGTGTGTGTGTGTGCGCGGGGAACAGGAAACAATATTTTGATTCTTCTCCGTCTGTTAACCAAGCAAATGGTAGAGCTTAAGCGTGTAAAGCAAAACACTACATTCTAAACAAAGTCAATAGTATTGGAGCTAAAGTGTTAAAGAAATATTGATACCCATTTTTACAAATAAAGTAAAGAGTGTTTTAAAGGTATTGAAGTCCCAAATATCATAAAAAAAATTGAACAACCTCCCCATTCTCAGGCATGTCATGGTCGACTGGCAAAAAGGAAATGAAAATTATCTCGTGTTCTGCTGACTTTTACATTCTGTAACATTTTAAGTAAGGAACAAATTGGCTTTAATATTTCTCAAGGGCAGGCTGAAAATGCTACTGTAATTCTGCCTCTGCACCATATCATGAATGATTTCAATTGGCAAATGTAGCTGGCATTTCACACACTACATCGCAGCTGCAAACCAGTCTTGTCTTTGACTCTCACATTGTTCTTTAAAGAAAGGGGAAGTGTGATCAGGTTTTAGAGGATGTTAAACATAGCCCAGAGCAGCAGAAACAAAAGAGAAAGTCAAATCAGCAAGGCGCAGTCATCTTTGGCCATTTCAAGGAAACATTAAAATCACCAGCCATAAAATATTTGATTTATTTATCTCTTAATTCAACAAATACTCTTTGTCTCACACACCATGATTAGTTCCATTAAATCACAATTAACAAGTTCAATAGGAAGAGAATATTATCAGACAGACATGTTTCATATAACACAATTAGGACCCACTTGCTTGCACTTTGAATTCACTTCATCCAGAATGACACTTGAAACACCAAGAAAACAAAGAGCCAAGGAGGACTACTATCGCATAGGATGGTAAACAAAACACAAAACGAAAACAAACTGAAAAAAGAAATCTTTTTAAACAACTACACGTACGTTATTCATGGTTTATTATAATCCAAAGACCACCATCTGAGCTGATGGGTGCCCTGTTCTTATTATATTTTCTCTGAAGTGAGTTTAATGATATATCTAGCAGCTCAAAAACCAATAATAACATATTCACTCCATTGTTTTTCATATATTTCATTCCCCAGATATAAACACGTACACACTCACAGTTAGACCCATGGCGGACATATTCACTGGATGTTTGACACATTTGCATGAAGACTGATACCTGGACAGGCTTGTTAATGCCCGCATATTTAATTACCCCCCTTCATGCGGAGGTTGTGTTCCTCTGTCCAGTTAATAAAACATGTTTTCTGGAATGAGTAGACTACTTTACACTATGATTGTAGAGTTTATTATTGCACATTATCACGAAGGCAAAATAAAAAGATGTACATTTCACACAAATAATCCTCCTCATGGGCTTAATGCCAAGTGATCAACGTGATGTTTTGATAAGGTCTGCGCCAGGACAACCTGCCGGTGTGCGGCATTTTAGGACATCATCATTCAATAAAGGTCATCTCTGAAGCTCTCAGTCGTGGATATTGTACTTGAACGCCTCGATGAGCCCTTCAATCGAGTGGATTAAGCCAGATATGGCGCAAATACCTCCAATAACAAAAATGGCAACGTCGAAGAAGACGTGGTGCCACAGGAGATTCCTCCACTGGAGCTTCAGGTGGAAGAGGCTTGGCAAGAGGAAGCATAGGCCAGCGCCGGTGAGGCTTCCAGTTAAACCCATGAGGAGGGCGAAATGGGGGACAAAGACGGCCATAAGCAAGGTGAAGACTACCAGGCCAATTCGAAGACCCAGACCCCATGATTTCAACTGCCCACCCGGGCCATAGCAGTCCGGGAAGAGGGCTCTCCCGCCATCCTGGAAAAATGACTTCTCCATAACCTCAACCGCAGCAAAGAACGGCAGCGGGTAAGATAACAGCGCTTTGGCGACGAGGAAGATGTTCACCACAGCCCGGATGGTTGAAGGCAGGTTATCCGTGATGACCTCTTTAGTGGCGTCTGCCCAAGTCAAGTAGGCCACCAGGGCGAAGAGGCCCTTGAGGACGCAGGCTGCGATGTGAGTCCACTCCATCATGCAGTGGAACTCGCTGGGCCTCTGCATGTTTCCCTCCAGGGAGGGGAGGAAGATCTGGGATGTGTAGCTGAACACGATGATACCGATTGAAATGGGGAATTTCTTTACATCGATATAAAACTTGACCTTCTCCCAGGCCCACTCGCGCGCCCTGGAGAGGCAGTAGGCAATCACGAGGACGTTGATAACGAAGTGCGCCAGTGTGCAGAGCAAGCTGAACTTGGACACGGCCTTGAGGTTCTTCAGGAACGCGCAGGGCAGGAGCGCGACGGTGGCCACCACAGACCAAGCTTTCTGGGAGACGGGAAATCCCGGGAAACTGTTGTACATCAGGTTACCGCTGACCACAACGTAAAGAATACAGGTCATGACCAGCTCGATAATCTGTGCCACGTTCACAACGTGTCCGCCCAGCGCTGGGAAGCGGGGCGCGCAGCAGGCATTGGCGATGTCCACGTAGGAGTCCCTCACGCGCACTTTGATGCCATCCTCGTTCTCCTCGTACAGACACGCGATGAGGATTTTACCGGTGTAGCAGCACACCACAGCCGCGAAGATAATGAGGAAGAGGCCGAGGTAGCCGCCGTGGAGGATGGCGTACGGCAGGCCGAGGACGAACATGCCCTGCGGACAGAGAAGCGCAGTTGAGTGGTAATGGACGAGGCCCACATCGCAGTGACAGGCCGAGCCAGGCCGGGCATGCAGTGACTGGCGCACACAGCTCACATCTTACATTATAACAGTAAAAATGTTTTTTCTACATTAAGAGAACAATACAAAACAGAAGCGTGGGATTTATCACGTAGCTGACTAATTCTGCATCACACAATTATTTTCCTCATTCGCCTTGCCCATGAAAAATAGGCCTTTCGGTTGCGTGTGTTGTAGACTGAATCGAATCAAGGCATTAAAAATACTATTTTAAAACCTATTTTTAAATTAATTTGATTACAACTTCAATTTGATGGAGACGCTGATAAGCACGTGGGCGCCATTCAGCCTCAGGGCTATCAAAATCGAACAGGCCCTGCCTGCAGCTCCACTGATAAAAAGATTTGAATAAATAAATTCTAAGACCCATTGACTGTAATGAATTCCATCTCAATCCATGAATTGAACGTTAAATTGAAGCCTGCATTGGATTTTTCAATACATTTTAAAGCTCAATATAGGCAAAGTGAATTCGACAAAATTCAACACAATGCTTTAATCTAATTTTGAATTGTGTGAAGTGATGCGCATCCTCTCTTTTCCTTGCATAAATCTGAATTATAAAAATATTCAAGGTGACTTTTTGTCCAAGTGCAGGCCTCATCCATGCAGCATTTGTGCTTTCACATGCAAGATGATAGTAATTACAATGTGGGCTACCTGAATGGCGTTGGTGACGTTCCAGCCAGCTTCCCATGACGTGATTTTAGGCTTATCCTCATCCAGCGATCCACCTGTCTTCAGGGACGAGGGCCTCCGACCGTTGCCATCTCTCTGATAGTGGCTGTCCCCCTCCAATCCCCCTTCTCCCTCCGTGTGTCCTCCTTCTTCTTCTCCCTGAAGGACATCCATTTGCATCCCTTGCCTGTAGTCATAATCCAAGTCGTCGCACTCGGCGAAACCCAAGCCCTCCTCGTCCGTCGCGGCCTGGAAGCCCATCCGGGCGAACACCCCGCTGACCTTGGCCTGAGATTTGTTGGACACCGTGTGGGCCGCATTGGTCAGCTTGTTGGTGAGCTTGTGTCGTATTAGGTGAGCCATCTTTATCCAAATAAAATGCGTTCTTCAACTGGAAATGATATTACCGAGTAAAAAACAGAGAGGCAGATGCATGCAGGTTGATATTTGCTTTTCAGCTGCTACTGTAAAGTCATGCCTGTTGCCTCTGTGATGTCGTCGAGAAGTGCGCTAACCACCCTTCTAACGGCAGCCTAACCGTTTCACCCAAACTGTTAAAAATCCTCAGCCGTTTTTCTTGGCTTGCTCATCCATAGTACACCCTCAGAAACACTCCTTGTCATCTGCCTCAACGAAGAAATGTCCCAAAACAGACAAAAAACAAAATATGTCCTCGGTTGTCGTTAAAAAAGACAAATTTGCATTTTTCCCAAGCAGTTTTGTCAGCTGGGGGTCCTGTTGGTGACAGCGCGAGCGCTGGAATCTCTGACTGCATCACCCAAAGAGAGGAGAGAGAGAGGACCGCGCACGTGTCCGCATAGGGTGCCAGTGTAACGGCTCGCGCACAGGAGAACTGTCACGGATGGCAGAGAGAGAGAGAGAGAGAGAGAGAGAGAGAGAGAGAGAGGTTGACCCTCTCCACAGGCCTTTCACTGGCAGAGTAATCAAAAGGATAAAACGGTCAGGTCATTTAACGGCAGCGGTGGGCTGTTACAGACCCGTCCCTGACATTATGCATGAATGAAGAGATCAAACATTTCACCTGCTTTCATACTGCAATCTGTCAACAAGTCGACAGGCAGTGCCATCAACAAACAGCAGGCATCCTGCATGTATGCTAAAATAAATAGGGCTTATCTAACAAGCATCGATGCATCAAAATGTTGCCTATTTAATTGAGACATGTTTCATTATCTCTCATCGATCCACAGTTGCAGGATATTTGTGGTTTAAATGAACCTCGTAAACAGAGAAACATGATGAACCATGTAACAGGAGGATCTGTTTGTTTTTTTTTTCGTTAGGAACATTTTACCTGTTCTGCCTGACCTGCTCAGCTGCAATTTAACACGTGAAATCAATCCTAAATTTGTGAGATGAAGCACGCGGACTGCAGTATGTCCTACTCTAAGACCGTGCACAGACGTACGGCCTTCCACGAAGAGACTAATATATATATAGGCTATATGTTTTTAGGAATTATGAAATTGTGTTTCTAAACTATAGCCTACATAACATGCGAACAGAAATTATTTGTATGCAATTGTATGTTTCCAATAGTTAATGTTTTATTTTTTTCTTACACATGTTATAAACAATATTTACGAAACGTGTCAAAAACATAATTTTAGTAAATAAAATACATCGCATCTTCATATTAAAAAAATTAAAATAATGGCATAGTTTAGCCAGATCTGCGGGTTTGGATTTTTTCATGGATGCACACGACTACAGATTTTAAGTTTCCAGCTCATTTAACAGCTTGATTCCAGATGAGCATGTTTAGCGGGCTGTGAAGGAATGCAACTCGTTGCTGATATGATGCACATCCTGCTCGCCTGCCGCAGAGCACTAGCAGCACCTCGGACAGCTCCATAGAAAAAAAGGATCAGACTCCTCCTTAGCCTTTTTTCTTTTTCGCAGAATGAAAGAAAAAAACGCACCATGCATGTCATATAATAGCTATATTAATTATTGTCTTTTAGTGGGCTATATTTAATAAATATCTGCACAGAAGAAAAAAACCCAGGGGGTGATAGTTATTTCTTCTCCACCTCAGCTGTAATCCTCGGAAATAACAAACACCTCATCTTTTCCTCCGTAATCTGCTGTGACACGGCTGAACAAAACTGCCATCAAATTTTGCAGCCTGCTTGCAGAAATGTAGCCCACTGTGGCAGGGAGGCTGAAAAAATAAAGGCTCTATCGCAGCCGCGATTTCTGAGCTTTTAAAACATCTCTATTAATATATATAAATCAAGGTTGATTTAAATTATCATGGTGCTGATAGAATAAAGTATTATGGAATGAAAGACAATATTTTACGAGCAGCATTGTAAGACAAATAAAACGTAACATGAACGAGAGGTCTAAATTTAGAAACCAGCCAGAGGACAGAGAAAGTTCCGCATATTTTCATGCTTGGCTTGGGCTGCTTTGCCAGCTGCTATTTGTGTTCAGGCCAACATAGTGTTTGTTAGTGAGTGTGTGTCATCCACCGGGGTATGCGTGTGTATGTGGCAGTAAGGAAATAGGGAAGGTCCTTGAGGCATCTCTCCCTCCCCCCATCACATGCACAGTCCCCGGGCTAATGGTAGGACAGAGGATGCAAATGTCACACACACGCGCGCGCACCAAAACGCAAGCACGCAAAATACGTGCTTGCTCACCCCAAATCTGCAGAAATGACACTGCTTCTACATCTACGAAGAAAGACATACATGGACAATAGAATGCTGGCTATTTAAATTATCTCCCTTCCAACACTACACGATAGATGTATTTATACTTCCTCATGACAAAATGGATTTTCGGTCTGCTTTTTTCTTTGAAAGGGCTTTAAAATGGTTGCTGTGGCGACCAATTTAGCTTCTTAGGCTACAAAGAGATGGATTAATTCAGGCTCGTGTGTGAGAGACAGCATGATAGAGACACTCAGGCAGGGGAGTGTGTTGCACACCCGCTCTAATGTGTGTGTGTGTGTGTGTGTGTGTGTGTGTGTGTGTGTGTGTGTGTGTGTGAAGGCCTGAGATACGGGGGCTTAACAGCCGTGCAGTGCTGACTGGAACCAATAATCTCTGATAGTTGCCATGGCTACAGGGTGTGTGCATGTGTGTGTAAGAGTTTAGAGAAAATTGACTCTGTTCTCAGCACAGGTTATTTTTTGTGTCGAAAATCTTCGGCTGCCTGGATGGAAAGAGAATTTAAACAAGCCAATCTTAGCCTTTTGTCTAAAGAATGTCAAAAGAAAAGGCTCAAGAAAATTTCGTCTATCAACGCTGCACAATCGTGAGAATGAACATGTGAGTAGGCCTACGTGCAAATGTTGGCTGAATTTGCTTTCAAAATGCCTCCCTTCAAAATAATATTTTTTTCACAGCACACGTTTTGGATTGTAAAGCAGCCAAACATAATAAGATGTGAAAAGTCCTACTAGGCCATGCTTAGGCTAAATGAATTTGGAAATAAAGGTTAGGCCTATATAGGCCTAAAGTAACATATTATAAAATGAACATTTATGTCTCATCCAAATATACTCCAAAATTGTAGCTTACCACATGTCGTGAAGATTAGATTAGGAAAAACTAGGCCATGTTGCAAAAATAGAATAACCCCCCCCCCCCAAAAAAGTGCCATTTGTTTAGGTGGGAATGGGCGTGGCCTACAAGAGTCGAAAGAAAGCATATCAGCAAAATTTGATTTTGCTTCTAATTACGGGATTTATAAATGGTCATATGATGGCAATATTCCACCATCATCCACAACCAGAAAAAAACAGTTCTTCCTCTGTTTCCATCAAACTTATATAAAATCGGTTTACTTTTTAGATAGCATGCTAGACAAACAGGGATTAACTACTTGGTGTAGGCCTATGGAGGCCTGACTTTTAAAAGGTTGCGGATTTGCTTTAAAACAAGAAGCCTTTAAAACGCAGGTTATTTTAATATGCCCATAAAGGTATTTCCTGGGCTAAAAGTCTGATGATCCATGTAGAGATAAAAAAGAAAAATATTGTCCTTATGTTGCAGTGTAGAGATAATTAGCAATTATAGTAGCCTATATTAGCAAATAAAAATGTAATTAAAATTCTAAGATAATTGTTTAGATGAAAAACACAGACCACTTGGACAAGCAACACAATTTATATGTTTATTTGATCCTCATTAGGTGCTACAAAGTTAGGAAATAGGCCTATTCTTTCACATATAAACACAAAACATTAACACACAACATAGACAGTGGTTAGACTTATGCTTCAGTGTATGTGTTTTCTAACAACACTTTAGTTTTACTCAAGAATATGATTTGAGAATGAGGAATAACTAATGAGTTTGCCAAACTAATCTAACACAGGTTTGGCTAGTTGCTGCAGTGTAAACCTCCCCAAACCAAATAAAGACACCACACTATCATTAGGTCTACTTTAAATTTGGATAAACTAGCATCTTTGCTAAACTAGCTTCACACAAATCCAAAGCTGCCTTGCCTATTTACAGTTGCAATGATTGGAAAATTGTTGTTAGGAGGTGGGGTTTAGTGAACTGGTCAATTCCCAGCATAGCTCCACCCAACCAATCTAACTGGAGGAAAAGAATGAATAATTAAAATACCTGGGCCTGCGCAGAGTTAAACATTACTAACATTTTAGACTCTTTCTAAAGATAGTGGATGATCATATTGCTACTGTACAGAACTATTCATGTTTAAGACAAGGATTACCAACATGAAATGCATGTAAATAAATTTGAATATTTGTATTTTTAGAAATACCCTTCCCACATCCACAGTCGTGCATGTACGCACACACTCACACACATTTATGAATGCATGAATAGTGACAGGTGCACAAACACATTAATCACTCTGTGGCCCAAAAAGATCTTGGCTTACAGGGCCAGAGACTGAAGAGAGTGGTAGTGACAGACTGTGTGTGTGTGTGTGTGTGTGTGTGTGTATGTGTGTGTGTGTTTGTATGTGAAGGAGAGACACAGAGAAAGAAAAAAAGATAGAGTGTACCACTATGTGTGTGTACAGTGTGTGTGCAGGCGTGACAGGGTGCGGAAGAGAGTCATGGAGGTTGCAGGGGTTTTTGTCCGCAGTGTGGCTCTGATATATCAGAAGTGCTCAGAGTCAGAGTTGTTACATAAACTGGACTCTCTTCCTACATCCGTCATTTCTTCACTCACACACACACATGCGCACATGCACACACACACACACACTCACTCACACAGAGTCGTGTTTCCATCATATACAGTAACCCCTTACCCTAACCTAAACCATAACTTAATCTTATACTATTGTCTTCACTCTAAAATTTACATTATGTGCGTGTGTGTTCTGTCCCCGAAAGGATGGCGAGTCTCCACAATGTGACTGTGTAAAAAGATTTATATCTAAACAGCATTTTCTATTCAGTCTATGAGCATGAGTATACACACACACACACACACACACATCGTTTTTTCCCCTTTGATTTATTTGTTAATTCACAGGAGTTTTTGCTCCAGAATTTCTTTTTTAACAAAACAAAAACTAAAGAAACGGTCTACTTAACCTATTTCATTATTATCCACAACATCCAAATTATGAAGCCTTTTCCTCCATTCACTTACCTACTAAAGGCCAGTGGAAACAACCAAAACATTCAATTTAAATAAAAAAAACAAAACAATGATTAAAACAAAAAATGGCAGATATTATGAAATCCTTGTATCATTCATAAACAGTAAACACGATTTACCCCACAACATTGTATTTCTCCCTCCTCCCTCTCCCTGTCAGTGGGAAATAACAGTCTGTTATTCCTCCTCCACAAAATGGAGGCTGCTTGGCCTCACATGTGGCAGTCCCAGAGTGCTTGGAGCCTATTAGTTCCCCTGTGGCTCATCACCGCTGCCTACATGACAAGCACAACAAGCAGAGAGCGCTGCGAGCATCGTGCCTCCTGGAAGGAATGGATGCCAGTGTGTGTGTATGTATATGTCTGAGATGAAAGACACTAGGTGGGGGTTTGTATGAGTTTGTGACCGTATGTGCATGTGTGTGTGGGTGCGGATATGTGGATGGTGTGGATGTGTGTGTGTGTGTTTATGTCTTACTAGTGGGTATGTAACCCCATGTATGTGTGCGAGTGTGTATTTGAGTGGGTGAGCTGACCCAGATATGCTTATTAGCATCAGGAGGAGGGGGACAGCAGTCACTTAGAGCTTTGTGCCTGAGCAGTGAACTGTGCCCGTGCTTCAGTGACACACCATCAAGCTTCATACAGTAATACCCCTCCCACACACACACACACACACACACACGTTCCTTTCTTCATCCTTTTCATCCTCTGCTTCCAAATATCTGGGCTATCCAGGAAATAAACCCACTCAATACAGAAAACACATGTGTCCCACTGTTAAATTTTATTGGACAGCCTCAAAGTAAAGCAATGGCACACATAAATACCGGGAAAATACTGTATAATATAATGATATTATAACTAATGTTTAGCCTATACCGTATGCACGTTTGTGTGCAATCTACTTTAACTAGGCTACCTGTTTATGGAAACTGAGAGAAAAAACTGCCAACTCAGAAGTTCTAACCAGTATTTTTTTACTGGTACACATTTTTATTAGCTGACTATCACATCAACAATTATTCTTCATCCATTTGAGATTTTGGAATTGCAATGGATCATGCATTTTAGAATAACCCATATCTGAGTGTTAGACCTCAGAGATGGACGTGTGCACGGACTGAATGGTCTGAACTGAAGCCTACTGGGATATACAGTAGCTTTCATGTGCAGGTGTCCCACATCACCAGCTGAGGCTTCACTCGGTCAGCTGAAAGTAACAGGATGGCAGACAGAAAGAAATCCGGGATCTCAGTGCCTGAGGGAAACTGTCTGTTCACATGCATGGCTTAAATGTAAGTTCAAAATGCACTCATCCATTTCTAGCATAGAGCCTGTATACAAATTTGAGGAGCTGAGTGATGAAGAAAATGGCAGTGAAACTCGAATCATCTCTTTGAGTTTGCATACAGAAGTGGCTCTACAAATGTTTGGCTATCTTTAAAATGGGATCTTTGGGTCCTCCACCAAAATTTAAAATCGAGATCTTTGGGTTTGAACAAAGCGTGGTATTTGCACATATTTGCAAGTGGCCAAACGAAGAGTCAATGAGATTAAAGTAAAACTTATATCTTTTGTAAATGCCAATTGCAGGTGTCTACACTGCTGTTTAAATTTCTCAAGATGTTGTAATGGGAGATAATTATTTATGATGCCTATATACGGTTAATCACTTAAATAATAAACAGGCCCCACCGGAGAGTTTGCCTACCTAATCCACCATGGATAAAGCAGTATGTCTCATAGGGAGTCTCACAGGGACTTATGCTTATATAGAGTATAGTACGACCTCTGGTGGTAAAAGGTGGATACTTCTAAATTCGCCTTTATTCTAATTGTGGATACATAACATTCCCGCACATAACATTACAAACCTTGGCAGTGCAGGAATGAGTAGCTGAAAATGAAAAACAAAGTAATACAACAGTAGAGACACTTGGATTTTTGAAACATTAAAGCCAAAACATTTATTTTACTCGTTTATAATAATAATAATAATAATAATAATAATAATAATAATAATATAGTTAACATGCATATTGGTATATACAGATTCACTCTGATTCAGTGCCTGTATGTTGAAAAAAAAAAGTCGTTGAACAACTGGGAACTATAAGTCGGCGACACCAAGCCTCCACTCGGCTCTACTTTACAGTGACGCACTTCCAAAATGGCTTCTAAAGGGGAACCGGTCTTTAAAATTTTCTCATTTCAGGACTGTAAATCCTCTCCCGACCCGATTTTTGAGCTCTCCACCCAGTGCCTGAACCCTACACCGGCCCCGATAGTAATAGATAACGGATCTTTCCAGACCCGAGCCGGCTGGGCGGCTCCGGCGGCGGAGTTTGAGTCACCGCAACTGGTCTTTAGGTCGGTGGCGGCGCGCAGCCGCGGGGCTGCCCGCAGCGAGACCCAGATCGGCAACGATATCTCCAACCTGGAGCCGCTGCGTTGGTTGCTGAAGAGCCAGTTCGACCGAAACGTGGTGGTCAACTTCGAGATCCAGGAGCTCATCTTCGACCATGTGTTTACACACCTGGGCATCGCCTCTGAGGTTAGTGGTGGGCGGGGACTGATGTGTCCCCTAGTGTTGCGCCAAAATTTGTATCACCAAGTAAATGTGTTCCCACGCTTGTGTAAATAACGTTACGCTAAAAAACTGATCTTGAGGTAAGGTTACATTTCAGTTCAACTTTTTTATTGTATACTTTTATATTCTTAACCGTCTTTCCATAAAGTTAAGCGGTAAAACTATTTGGCATACTGTTGATTTGATTTCTGCACCTTCATAGTTAGACACAAGTTCTCTTTTGGATCTGAACCCTGTCTGTACTACACTTTTAACACACATTGTTATTAGTTTAGGGGTAATGTTGTATAGACCCCAGTTAAATCAGATTTTATTCTAAGGTATCGACAAAAAAGTCTTCATGTAGCTACAAACACCAGGCGGCACAACTAGTGATTTAAATCATCGATGAATATGCTGTGCGGATTATTTTCTTCATTAATTGTTGGTGCATTCCGTCAAGCCCTTTGATTTTAACATTTTTCCCCTACATGTTAACCTACATAAGAAAGTGTTAGATAACCAGAATGAGCAACCATTCAGGAGACAGGGGCCCTCAGAGTCAACCCATATTGACCTCGCACCCCACCTAAAGACACAGATATCTTCTTCAACAATAAACTGCAATATGGTTCTGTGATTATTGGTCCAAAATTAATGAATTTGCAATTTAGGTGATTTCTTTTAAGCTTAATTTTATTTTTTAGTGTGTCATAGGGCTTGACACATTACATGTTTTCATGTTGTGTCTGCTATTAACTTATATTAACATGGGGTCAACATGCAGGAAGAAATACGCCCAAAGTGATAGATTTCTGAAATAGTTAAAAAATAAAAAAAATCACCTTTTCCCAGTGCCCATTGTGATATCTTCAACAATACATAACTCACACCAGACAAAGAATAGCAACAATCACAGCTGCATTTAAACATGTTTTGTTGATTAGTGTTCTGTCTTTTGACTTTCTGATAAATTGGGTAATTTTTTGGAGACTACATTAATACAGATAGGAAAGGCACCTTAACTCGTGGCATTGTGATATTTTTAATTTCACAGGCCAAAATTCCTGAGGATCTAAGAAGGTGTTTATTATTTTATTATTTATAAAAACGATGACAAACAATTAAAATGTGTTTAGTGCTGACAGAGATCAGAGTCTCCTCCTCTCCCCGATCAATATTATAAGTGAAACGGATTAAAGGGGGAACTAACAGATGATGAAGAGAAAATTCTTTCTAAGAATGAAGAAAGTTGTTTATGGTTCTTTTATCAGTCAATCCCACACAGCCACTATTTTGCACCTAGATGCTGTATCAGAAAAAAACTTCGGGGTAATACTCTTAAGTTGGTGCTGTCACAATTTGTTTGTCCAGTTAGGTATAAAACTGTGGTGATGCTGATGATACAGAGGTTTCAGTCTGTTCTGGTGATACGTCCAATCAGTAAAAGATCTGCTAAGGTTCCTGTTGTGTATCTTCGCTCATGTGTCCTCAGAGATGCCTCCTCACTACTTGATTTAAATAACAGCAATGGAACAGCCTTCATTATGGTGATCGATCAAATAAAGGAATTGGGATGTAAGTGTTGTAGCCCAAATTATGTAATGTCATAATGGTAATTTTTACGATTTCTGTTTTATAGGCAACGTCGAACTAGCTCCTCTCGACAACCAGCTGATCAATCAGTATTACTTTCCCCGTGCTTTTGTAGGGCAGTGTGGAACACCCCATTGTGCTGACAGAGGCGCCCTGCAACCCGCTGCACTGTCGGCAGATGATGTCAGAGTTGCTGTTTGAGTGCTACTGCGTCCCGTACGTGTCCTACGGTGTGGACGGCTTGTACAGTTTCTACCACAATAACACTCAAAGGAGCCTCCAGCCACCACACACTGGCATTGTTCTGTCCTCAGGATACCACTGTTCACACGTGCTGCCAGTTATCAACGGCAGGTGAGGAGACACATACTGCTCCTGTTTTATATTTGCCCTTTCAAAGTTGATTTTATATCATCTTACTTACATCATTTTTCTCTTAAGAAGTGCTTTACCTGTCTGCCCTCCTTTACTGACTCCCTTTAGTGCAATAATACACACATCTTGCACAGTTTGTTCTGTACAGTCCAGTTTTGACCCCAATATGGTTTTGATTCAAGGTTTGATGCAGTGAACTGTAAGCGTGTGAATGTGGCTGGCAGTCAGGCAGCGTCCTACCTGCAGCGCCTCCTCCAGCTGAAATACCCAGGTCACCTCGCCGCCATCACACTCAGCCGGGTGGAGGAACTTCTGCATGAACACAGTTACATTGCTGTGGATTATCATGAAGGTACAGCATGTCAGAGCAAACATACTGTCCATATATTGAAACACTTTCAGCAGCAAATAACCATTTATGTCTATAATTAGTTAAAGGTCCGCCAAATGAATTTTAATTAATAAAATTCTCACAGACATGAATGTTCTACTTGTGGCTGGTGGTACTAGACTGAAGGAGCTCAAAGGCAACATGGTGATACATGGGCCTTATTCGCCTGATTTTTATCTACTTATCCGTTCCATTTCTGTTGTGTTCTCCACAGAGCTGGAAAAGTGGCGCAGCCCAGAGTTTTATGAGCGGGAGGTTCATCGTATGCAGCTTCCCTTCTCGGGTAAGGTACCGGGCGGCTGTGTGAGTGTGGAGGAGAGGCAGGAGAGACGAGCTCAGCAGCTTCGGAGGCTTCAGGAGATCAACGCTCGCCGGCGGGAGGAGAAGCTGCTGCAGGACCAAGAGAGGCTGGACAGACTTATGGCAATACAGGCAAGGGACCTTTATTATCATTTACAGTTTATAATGAAGACCTTAAGGTTTTTCAAATAGCATTTAAATGCATAAAACTTAAGATATACTATATACTATAGATAATATACTGTAGGAAGGACCTTTTGACCCATTTACATCTTAGAAGGAAACAAATTTTAAAAAGGCTGATTTTTCTTCTAAGGATTTTTTGTGTCCACTACAACAGTAACCATAAAACATTCTCTAACTATACTTTTAATGTGATGTTTGATCTTTAGTTTGACTCTGAAACACAGCTGGCGTGTGCTGCACAGTGACCCTTGAGTTTTGTGTGTGCAGGAGCTGCTGGAGGACGGCCTGTTGGATCAGTTTCATAAGAGCCTGGTGGAGCTCAACATGGACTCTGCTGAGGAGCTGCAGTCGTACATCAACAAACTGCAGCTGGCTGTGGAGCAGGGCAGACAGAAGCTGCTGCACAGCGACGTAGCAGAGGGAAAGACGGAGGTGGGTGCTACTCCACAAATCACAGAAAAGCTTTGTCCAACTTTTAGGCTCTGTGTCTGGCAAAATGCAACAAAAATGGATACGGTCTGTTCTTTTTTGAGTAGTCAAAATAGGTTACGCAAAGAAAATATATATAAAATATATGCATTGCTTAAGTGGATAGCAGGGATATATAAGTAGTGTGTCTAGGTATGTACCGTATCACTTGGCTGTAATCTAGGCATGCAAATGCTTCAGTTTCCAACAGTAGTGAGGAAGAAAAGTGGTCAGACTACTCTGTATTCTCAACAAAAGTGATGGCAGCAGCTGAAAAACTAAGCAGCCACTGAGCTGAGGTCACATTCAAATGTACCGGTAATTAATTAGGTCTACTTGCCATTACCGTGAATTTGCTGCGGGGCTCTACAGGATCCATCCTTGTTTGCTGCAGTCGATGTGCTGCAGCTGACATGAAGCCTGAGGCTGTTCTGTTGCTCTCTGCCAGGTGTCTGAGCTGGAGCAGCCGATGGACGAGGGAGACGGAGTGGCACTGATGGATCCTGACTTCCCTGAGGACACGCTGCCAGAAAAATCTGCTAATGTGGTTCAGGTAGTGGCACAGAGACACTCGAACTTTCAGACATATATTAGATCCTCATTAATGCTGTGCAGGCAATTATCTGCCACTTCAATAAATGGCAGGGTGTGTAAGAAAACTTTCTGTATTACGGTTTGCGCCAGAATAGTAATGAAGCTAGCGAACTTTGCTCATAAGTGGAACCGTTTGTTGTCAGTGTCGGTGAAAATTAACTTAGATCTGGTTTCCAGCCCATGTTCAACATGGCGGAGTACCACCAGCTGTTTGTGGGGACGGAGCGTCTGCGGTGTCCAGAGATCCTCTTCCAGCCCTCGCCGACTGGAGAGGAACAGATGGGACTAATGGAGACACTGCAGTACGTCCTGGCCAGGTAAAGCACACATGCATAAACATTCTGTACATATAAACACAGGCATGCGCAAATGAAATCACATAAACACACACATGGATCCTATTATATTTAATCACCCAAATACGACATTTGAGCAATTTTCATATTACATTTTTTATTATGTTAGAAAATTATATGTGAAACTGATGTAACAATGTCTGTCTTATTTCTATACTGCACACAGGTACACTCCAGAGCAGCAGGAGGCGCTTGTGAGCAATGTGTTTCTTACAGGAGGGAACATGCAGTATCCTGGGATGAAGGAGAGAGTGGAGCGAGAACTGCTGGCTATGAGGCCCTTCCAGTCACACTTCAAGGTACAAGGCCCTACATCCTTTTTTTTTTTAAAACCCATTGATCGTTGAATCATATCCATGTATAAAGAATGAGAGAAAAGCCCAGTTTTTTTTAAATAACAAAAGAAGTTAAAAACATACAGTAAAGAAAATCCAGTTTTCCTGCCCAAATACTTTTCGAATTGGTTCAGATGATCCAGAAATAATCTTCTTGTAAAGACACTTGAACTCTAACTGACTCCCTCCCCAGGTGACAATGGCATCACGGCCAGCCCTGGACTCCTGGTACGGGGCAAGAGACTGGGCCTTGGAGCATCTACCTGGAGGAGGGGGGGCAGCGACAGAGGGATGGATCAGCAGACAGGACTATGAGGAGAAAGGAGGCGAGTACCTGAGTGAGCACTGTGCCTCTAATGTCTTCATTCCCATGAAAATCGCCAAACCGATTCGCCCCACTGAGCCCTCTGTTACCACACTGACGTCAGCTGGAGCTTCTGCTGCCATCACCGTGGTTACGCCTGCCCCGGCTCCCTCCTGTTCTACTGTTGCTGCTGATGTTTCTATTGTTACCTCCTAAACTGGTATCTTCATTCTGACCTCATCAATTCACATGCTGAGTTTTTGTTCTCTTGTAATATTTGTAAGTTCTTGATTAGAACTGTTTTGGATCAGTAATTTAGTTTTATTTTCATTGTGCTTGGCGAAACCACAAGAGACCATTCATATTGAATGGTCCTCAAAGTAATGATCTTAAAAGGTCTAGTTTGAATGTTTCATGTATTACTATGTAAATAGAAGTTGTTTGTATGTTAAAATTATATATATATTTTCACTGATGGAAACAGTTGTTGCCTTTGATTTAATGAGATTACAAAGAAAGTGACAGCTGTCTGATGCTACTGGTTACAGATGAACAGCGCATTCAAAAACAAAAGGGTTGGTTCACTCAAATTACACACATACAAATAAACTTACCTCTAGTCGTATCTATCAATGCAGAAAGTTTTAGTTTTATTGTCTCCCAGGTTTTATTTGTGTAAATATTTCCCGGCGTACAAACACGATGGAGGCGAAAAGAATGTTTGTGTGTGTTTGCTATTTTTGCTTGGTAAATGACTGACTGGACCATATCACAATTGTGGAGAATTGATTTTCTGATCAACTAATCTGTCTACTGCCTTGAAGATTAGATATTCATCTAAAAAAATATGGTAAGTTTTAGAAAATGACTGGCAATGATATGAATTATTATCATTTCAGTACCACTTTGGTTAATTCAAAGAACATGGGGTCAGCTAGGGAATATTTCTACAGTAGAAAATAGTTCAGATAAATATCTCTAAACCTGGACAAATTAAATCAAAATATTTTTAATGTAATGAAATGTTTTTAGTTTAAATTTGTATGAACTGTCCTTTAAATGCAGCATATTATGTATTATATATAATATACTGTATGTAATTAAGATTTGTAATATAGTTGTGAACCACTAGATGGCTCAGATTAACACAAAATGTAATTGCTTGGTTTTCAACCTCTAACTTTCAACTGATCTACTAGTTTTAGTTATCAGCATATTCACGATAGCAGATCTATTATACAATATAAGTAGGCTGACCTCTGTAATACTCATTTGTTGTAGTTTTTCTTAAAGCCAAGAGTTTCACATGTCATGTGTCCGCCAGCTTTAAGAAGAGAGACATTCTCACTGTAGGTTTCCATTAGCGCTGAAGCTGAAGTGGTTTTCTGGGAATGCCGGTAGAACAAACTGTCCTTTGTGTTGTGTTACTAATCTACAATCCCACAGTTTAATCGGTCTAATATTCACAAGAACATGTGACAGCATGACAATCTTTGAAACTAGATACTAGATGCAATAATGAGGACTCCTGGGCTCTCTCGCTCATCGAATTTCTAATCACTCTCACTGAAGAACTGCCAGGTGTCTTGCAGGTGTTTTTGCTGTATTGTTCTGTTCTATGTTGGTCCTCATTATTTACCTAGCAGACCTCTGTGTTCTAATACTATTATATGGTATTAAACGGTGCCACAGCTCAAGGTTCAAACTCTCAGCCAGATTGTTCTGTTTATCCTCAAGCAGCAGTAACACACACACACACACACACACACACACAGCGGTTTCCACAACAGGGCAGAGCAGGGCTAATTAGAGCCAACACAGGCCTGTGACTGCAGGGTGATTGGCTCAAATTTAACAAGAGGGAGAAAAAGGGAAAAACACATAAGGATTTATTTCTATGGTTACGCCACATTTTTTAATGAATGAACTGCAGGTGCAACTCAAAAAAGACAATGGATTATTGGTGTTTTCTACCTTTTCATTTTTGTAAGATAGTCATGTTTGTCTGTGCTTGTCTAATGGGGGTGGCATTGTGTGGGTTTCGGTTTGTTTGACAGCATAAACAAGCAGGTAAGTAATTTTTACCTTCGACGCTTAAAGCTCTGAGTCTTTAAGAAAGACCTATTTGATATTTACAATATTCGGTGGTTATGATCATATTAATGGTGGCCTTGTTCTTCTGAAACCTTCAGGACACATCATAACACATCATAACTTGGTCATAGTGCCCATATTTTCCATGTTCATACCTTACCTTACTTGCTTACCTCTGCCATCCATTTTTCTCTGTGTGTGTCACCACCTTGCCAGATGTCAGTGATGTACAAGTCAAATTTACTGCTAGGACCAATAAACGTCATCATTAGGTGGAGTTTCTAAATAAATTCCTTCCAGCTCAAGGGACACTGTAGGTGCACCATGCAGATCTTGTGTATTTTTAAACAAGTCTGGACTGTGTGTGCCATAGTGTTGGCTAGTGTCCAATTAGGAGGATTTATCTTTGAGCTGTGGTGTTGCAGGTCAGCAGGAACACCAAGAAGGGCTGAGCCCATGTCACACAGTCCTGTGTTGGAGGGAAGGAGAAAATAAGAACCCAGAGTTGGCAGTGTCACAGCTGCGCAATGAAGTTTTCTTAACGGTTGAACAGTCTTATTTTATATTATTGTTCCTGTGTGAAAATATTTATTTATTCTGGGAGTAGCAACACGATCCACTTGTTTTTTTCCCCGTCTATAGAGACATCTTGACGGTTACAGAGTTTAAAATAGCCAGTTGGCAGCATGCCCTGTTGGCATAGTTACATAAGGAGAACACCAAGTTGAAATCCAATAGAACCTTTGTTGCAAACAATCCCGCTATTTCTCTCTTGACTCTCTTCACTCCACACAGGAGCAAAATATTTGCAGACTGCCATAGATTACTTGTGTTCAAGGGTGGAAAGCATGTTAGGGCCTGTCATGTCCTTGTTTCTTGGGACTCCCAATTGGTTGGGGCACCTGCACAGTGGGGAGTGGAAATGGGGTTATATCTTGAACCTGCTATGCATGGTGGAGCTCATCGCATATGAAAATGTGTGCAAACATTTTGGAAGTGTTTGGGGGTAATTTGTTGCTTTAGTTTCTTTTTTCTTTTTTTTGTGCTTTTGCTGTTTGGGAATGCAGCTTAAAGCTAGCAGTAATGGAACACATATTCAGATCATTTACTGAAAGTGTAAAGGTAATATCACCCTTTACAAAAATACTACAGATAGTTCCAATAAATAAATGCTGGCAAATAAATGTAGTGGAGTAAAAAGTACAGTGTTTTATGCTATAAAGAAGCATAAAATGAAAATACTTAACCTCAGGAGTGTTCTTAATTACAGTAATTGTGTAAATGTAAATAATAACTTTGTACCGGTGACAGCCAGTTATTGTTTTGGAACCTATTTTGGGTTACTGATCATATTAACTATAACCAGTTTTATTATTATGCATGTAAATAATGATTTTTTAAAATTATTATAGTCCCTTCCGAGTTTGACTTTCTTGACTTCCATGCTGGAATTTTAATAAACTGAACAGAAATGTGACTGCTGTCAAACATGAGGAAACTTACTGTGTAGCTCTCACAGAGAGGTGAGAGAGGCTTTCGACATCATAAGCTGAATGACCCTAGCAGACCTGACATTTCCTGCCTGGACAGAGAACATAACCAGTTTGTGAGAAACTGCTGTCTCTGCATCATTAATGGCCAATCATTATTTATTTGGTACTGATTCATTTATTGTTAACACAGATTCCTGTTAAAGGGATATACTCTAAATGTTCTTTTTTGTATAAACCTTTCTGTAATCTTGAAAAGTGGCCATAAAATGTTTATAATTTCCTGTCAACTTAAATTCACATCACTGACAAAGGATTCCAATAGTGAGTGGTTTACGCTGTGAAAACATGTTGAACCATTTCTGCAGCATAAGACGCTCTGTCCACCAATATGTGTGTTTTACGTAGGACACAGACACAGTGAATTTATCCATATGCTGATTTGGTTATATAATACCTCTTCCTTGTAAGCATAAGTGAGTGTTTGAGTCATGGCCAGACATAATGGAGCCTTTTTTGGGACTAACAAGGTAGTTCCAGTAGCTCATTTGCAAAAGATCTGACTACCATTAATACACACGGACACAAATGCGTGCGTGCACACACACACACACACACACACACACACACACACACACACACACACATCTTTGTGTCACTATCTTTGTCGGGAGCTGTCACTGACACAATGCATTCCCTAGCCTCTTAACCCTAACCCTAACCTTGACCTAATTCTAAGCCTAACCGTAAAACTAAGTCTTAACCCTCAAACAGCCCTTTAAACTTGTGGGTTCTGCATTTTGGTCCCCACAACACTGCTGGACCTAACAAATATAATAGGCTCCTAGTTTTTGGACCCCACAAAGATGGTACAACAAGTCCCTCCCAACACACACACACAGCTTTGACAGGTTGATAGAACTATGGCCCTATCTCACACTGGGATTTATTACTGTCTGCAGACACCTCGTCTGATGGGTCTCTGCTACTATGAAAAACCACCTAGCTCCAGTTTTGCAAATGATCATTGTTTTTATTTAAACTAAAGGTTGATGCTTTCCATAATATCTTATGCGGATTTCATTACCTGGGAGGTAATGAAACGTCTGTGGAGTTGACAGTGGAGGACTCTCCAAATTGAATTTTAGTTGTTTTAACTTCTAATTAAACTTGAGTGTCATGAATCAGAGACACAAGCCCGTTAAACAGGCTGGGAGGTTTTTTTTCAATAAGATGAAGCATAATGTTTTTATGTGAACATGAAGACAATTGGAAACCGGTGTGTTTCTTTTGTCAGTATCAATCAGAAGAATTACAAAACACAACAGTAAATCTTTTGTAACAGAATGACTATTTATTGTTTTAAAGTTTTATTTTTGGTGTTGAATCGTGTTTGAAGTGCATGCTGGACATTTTTCCTTTAATTAACAACATTTCAGCTGCAAATAACAAATCTTCAATGAATGGTCAACGAGCTGAGCTGACATGTTTCCAAACTCGCTCATTGTGCATCTACATCATTCACTGTGCTGAATGGCCTGAAAGGGGACAAACATGTTTGTGGTGCATAATTATGTTTTGGAGTGTCCCTGGCTTTGGTTGCCTAGAAAAAAAGCCAGGATAAGTGTTTTTGAAGCAGAAGCACCATGAACGTATAATTAAACAATAACAGACTTCTTTACAAGTTTGTGTACATTTTTGTCTTCTGGTATCATTCAGCATCTTTTGCATTATTGTTTTGTTAACTTCGTTATTAAGAAATAAAGTATGTTCACACAAAAATGAATGACTGTCTTTAATTGCAGCACCATTTCAACCTCAAGGAGCTTGTTTCCCGTGTGTGGTTCTTGTGGTTCTCACTTTCTGTTCTGTTTGTTCTGTTGTAGCAGCTGTCAACTGAATGGTATTTTTTCTAGATTTGTGCTGTGTGCATCTTTACTTTGTGCAACAACAGAAGTCCATAGACATAGATATTCCCCAGTGGGCTTTAAAAGGACACAGTGTTTGTATGCTTTTCCATTTCCTCTAGTCAGCTCCCAAAGGACCGAAAAGTCTTCAAAACTGCAGTGAAGGAAATTAGGGAGAAAAGGCATCTGTGCTGTCTGCAGGAGATTATGTAACTTCTTCCGATTGAACATCTTGATATGAGGATCAAATGTTTCTGGCATGGATATTTAATGAACATTCAAAAGGGTGAAACGTTAGAATACAAACTTTTACATGGTGTCCAGCACAGTGTAATCACCCCAACAAGGGAGCAAAAATAGCTGTAATTGGATGTAAATGACCTCCTTCTCCTCCTCCTCCCCTCCTCCTCCCTCCACATGCAGGGAGCAACAGGTCTAAATCCCGTCTGTGCACGACTGTTCAGAGCTGGTTGTTGATAACAAGTGTCTGGAACACTGACTCTGATCATTTTTTTCATGCATTGTTCTTAAATTTCTCTAAACTGGAGCAATGATTTTTCGGACAGCAGCAGAGCATGCTAAGAAGCACCCTGGAGTGAGTAATCTTTATTTATTAAGTTTCATGTTTTCAAGTGTATCTAAAGTTTATTGAGATTAGCACCAAACTGTTTGCATGGTTCATTTTCCTGAATTTTTTCGTAACTTGAAATCACAGAGTGGCAACTTAAATAACTCCCGTGAAAATGATGTTTCACCAAATGGAATCAGCATTTGGACAGCTCCAATCTTTGTAATAGTATGTCAGATATACTGTAAATAGAAATTCTACAATTTTAATTTTTCTTATTTTTTCACGTGCGTATTTATTCTGCAAATCAACATTGTCATGAGACAAAGAAAGTGAATCTAATGTATAGGCTATAGTTGTCGCTGAAGCTAATTTGCAGCCCCATCCCTTTGGAAGGCTTTTAAAATAATTTCTGGTTTGTGTATTTTTAAAGGCTACTAACTCACATTTTAATGTATTTCTGTTTTCTATGATATCACATTAATAAAGTATCACATCCTATTACAATGCATGATTTACAATATATCTCTAAGAAGATATTGCAGTATGAATTTAGCCTATTATGCTGTATATTAAAATGCAGGACTTAAGTAAATGTATTGGTCAAAGCAGAAGATGTGATTCAACATCTAATTATCTGCTCTTAATTTTTCTTCTATTCTACTGATTGAATCTAATCTTTAATTGAGTAGGTTAAGTTACTCCAGTGACTCATTATTTAAATTCAAGGCAAGTTGAAGAACACATCTGAGACCTCCTAAATTTAAATGGACACAATCTCAATCAAAGCAAAGTGTTTAGGAAATGATGGGATAAAATCATTTGAAAAAAGTTGTCTCTACAGGGAACAGGATTATTTCTGTGCTTTTAACCAGTTCTGCTGTCAGAGTGAAGTGACAGAGTTTTAACTTCTTGTCTTCAGCCTCCCAGGAGAGAGAGAGGGAGAGAAAGAGTGTGTGAGAGAGAGAGAAACTAGAAACTGCAGGGAGGAAATCCCTATGAGACTCTACTAGAGCCCCTTGATATGGTCTATCATCCTGATGGGCAGACAGGCTGAGAGACAGACAGCAAGAGAGAGAGAGAAGCTGCAGGGAGCAAATCCCTGTCTGTGAGGCTCTACAAGACTGCTTGATCAAGTCACAACAGTCAGACAGATAGAGAGAAAGAGACAGGCTGTTCCAGAGAGTCAGAAAGTTTAAAGAAAGACAGACAAAGGCACAGATAGTCAGACAGACAGGTAGAGATGGAGAGAGTCTATTAAAGCCAGAGAGTCAGATTGAGAAGAAGGTCAGACAGGTGGGTGCAGCATTGAGACAGAGAGACAGATGGAGGGTCAATCAGACAGACTGAGATGTCCAAAATCACCGCCCAATCAAAATATAGTCCCACTTGTCCCTTATAAAATTGACTTGGATAAATACAAAATGAAAAGTTTACAATCAATGATCACCAATCAAGTGCTTACCACTATTATTTATCTAGAAGACAGAAATAAAAGCAGATTTCGATGCTACATTCATAATAATTTTTGGACTTTTCTCCAACCCTTGCCTTCTCTGTGAAACTGGCTGAGTTTACCTTTTTGGCCCTAATCCCTAAGTGAAACCATCTGAGATGTTTAGAGAAGAAATGATTTTGGTGGAACAACTCACAGACATAAAAAAGTTAAAATGAGTTGTATTCTATAAGCTTAGCATATGTTTTTAATGTGAAATTTTAATCTGAAAAGTAACCGGTAACTACTGCTGTTAGATATCTGTGGTAGAGTAAAAAGTACAGTAAATTCCCATGTAAAGTACAGTAAATTCCCATTTACACATCGGGACATGTCTCCACCACTTTTTGAAATGGCTGATTTTAATAATGTGTTTAAAAGCATTCTGAAACATAGCCTGCGGATGAAAATTCCTTTAGAAAGGTTTATTGGCACATTGAAAAAACATGCAATGCCATTAAAATGTAGAAGAAACAAATGTGCAATGTCCAAAAAAGTAACAAAAAAAAACAAGCTACTGATTATAAAATGACCCAAAAACGTGCAGCACCAAATCAGTCACTTTAACAACTTCTTGGCAGTTTCTTTTTTGGCCAAGTTTTCCGTTCCCTCCCTTTGAATATGACAAAAGAGGAAGACTAAATCATGCCTACATATGTGTTGCCTCAACAGGGATGATATTAAACGAGAAAAGTTAATCTACAGGAGAAACAGATCGGAAAGCAACACAGAATGCCTGAGAGCTGCACTGACTTATATTCTATTATTTTGAAATGTCACATACTACCTGAATTTTGTGTTTCCTTTTACATAAATAAATACATTTCCACAATAATTTCCACAGAAACTTTCACCAGAATGCAGGAAATGAAGTGTTTAATGATCAAAGTTTTCCTGGGGGAGGTCCCCACAGACCCCCCACTCACATATCTCGGCATGAGGATATCTTTAAACCACGGTTTAAGGATGTTTTCGTCTCATTCTTGTGAACCTAATTTCACCTTTCATGATGTCTTGCGAGCTAAGTGGCTCTTCATACACCTAATTTGAGCCCCTATGTCCCCACCACCTTTCAGCACAAAAGTAAAGCAAAAGTAGTTCAGTGTGTTCTTAAGTCCAGTACTTGACTTAATGTACTTTCCACACAGACACACAGACACACACACACAGACACACACACACACACACACACACACACACACACACACACACACACACGCCACATACTGTGTGTCAGCCAGTTCACTGGGATGACAGAGGGTGACTCAGTTAAAGCGGGCCAGCAGTTAATCCTCAGAGCTCTTGTTGGTCAACTGCTCAAACCAAAATTGTTACAGTAACTGTCATCTGTAGACACGAAGTGTCAAATGAAGAATGCCCTACAGCAAATCTCAGCTACTTAAGCAAAGACATTTTCTACTTGATGAAAACCTTGTGGAGTATAATTTAAAATCCCTTGTATAAATTTGGAATGACTTCATATTTTCCCTGGTGTTACAGGTGATGGTTGACATATGATTCAGGGGAGAGTTTCTCACAGTTGAATAGTAAGTTGATTTTGAAAAATGCTGCATCTGCCCTTTTTTAATTCAAGAATGTGCTTTATATTTGCATATTCAAGATGTTCAGCTAACATAGTGTCAGGAGACATGAGGCTGAAGCTGACTTTGGCTGATGCAACGTAGAAATGGAGTTACTGTTTTCCATCAAGATAACACCTGCTTAACATACTGCATAATGGCTTATTTTCCAACAGACAGTACTTTGGTTTTTCTGACCAGAAAGTCAAAATTTTCTAAATTTCTACAAGTGTGAATTTGGTGCACCGTAAACTCCTCATCCTTTACTTTCCATGAGGGTACACAGCTTTGCAGTGAGCTAAACAGACTTCCTAAAAAGGCTGAAGACAGTGTATTGCCTTTGAAGTCTTTAGTGGAAACACTTGTGACACTGTAAAAATAGCAGTAAAAACAGTATTTGGACAACAAATGTAAAGTAAGTAATTACAAATCAACAAAAATTACGAGATATGACGATTGTAAAAATTAACTAGAGAGAGTGACATGGCTAGCTTTGCTCTGTCTCAAGGTCACAGAAACCACTTAAGCTAACTTGCTGTTTTCCTCTGCTTCCTGCTAGCTAGCTTGATGTGATGTGAGGTACCTAATTTAAAACATTAAAACACTTGCAGAATAATGTGTCAGTACACACAGTGATACTGAAGTATATTTACTGCTCACCCTTACTTCTTCTGTACAATAATTCAGAATTTGAACACTGACTATATTTAGGAAGTGACTCTTAGCCAGAGGTGAGACACAGCTGTCTCTTCCCTCTGTTCCTGTGGGCTCGAATACTGCAAGCTATGTCATCAATCAAAGAGATGTGTTGCCACTGACAGTTGTAACTTTTCTAAAACTGAACATTATCTGTATTTACACTCTGCATAATAGAATCGCAGCAGTCTCCAAGTAAAGTAAAGTGATCCAAGGTTATTATGTGTTGGAGTCATATCATGAACAGTTCAGGTTGTGTTATTTATTTATGTAAAAGTAGCGCAGCCTCATATATCTAATTCAGAAATAACAGATCAACTATCTAATCTTAAATAGTATGAGATTTAAGAATCTTAGTTATCTGATTATCTCTGTCTGTCTTCAGCTCATCCCCCAGTTCTTCTTCATCTGTTTGGGAATGGGTGGGGCATCTCTGTACCTGATCCGGTTGGCCAGAGGACCCCATGTCACGTAAGAACCTTCATATTTCTCCATTTATATATATATATA
>JAPMOB010243495.1:0-11851 GCA_029875015.1 Lepomis gibbosus | reverse complement strand
CCCCCCCGACCCCTCTGTCCTCTCAACCTCCGTGGGAAGTTGACACCAGCAGTCTTCTTCCTGGTTCAGCACATTCCTGGCAATGTCTCATTCGTGCTCCAAAGGCACAGGACATCCCATTGCCCCCTGTCCAGCCTTTTTTCTCTCTGTGCCCAGTATAGCCATCACAAAACCATTGGTAGGCCAGTGCTGACAGAGGTGGTGCTGCAAGTCAACAGACATCATCTTGGTCTGGGTTTGGTGATCTGAAATGACAGATCACTAATTGACCCTTCGCTAAGTCCTGTCCCCCTTAGATAGGGCTACACCTGTCAAGCTTTCTTTTTGTAGCATATCATGTATGGTGTTTACAGTGATAATAGTGGCCAATTTACCACTTGAAATATTTTTTAATTTTTGAAACAGTAAGTCCTTTATTTCATCGTTTGGTAGACAAAAGGGCTTTTAATTTCTAGCCTACAAGAATTGCTTTGTTGGAGAAAATTTAAAAAAAATGTTGCTAGCAGATTTTATCAGCTGTAGTTAGCTAATTAATTCTAGCAGCATGGGTTTGTACAAAACATTGTCTCGGGCTGACCTATGGGTTTTTTCCAACTGACTAATTCAAAACAACCCAGGCTCACTAGTTTGTACCTTTTTAATTATTGTGACTGATCAAACACAGTGTTCGATCATTCACACTTTTGCTCTCACGTTTCAAAGTTTCACAGGCCGGCCTTCCTATTTAGGTAAATCACAACTGGAGAATCGCTGCTTGGGGGAGGGGTTTGGGGAATGGCAAATTCTAACAATGAATCTATCCACCACACCGCTTACTCCAGTGCTAATAACAATCCAAAATGTGCTCATGGAAAGTGATATTATTTATTATACAATATGATATGGTCAACTAATTCTTTGTAGAATGGAAGATTTGTTTCTAATTCTTTTTTTATTAATAGGATATCATGTAATCACTTCTGTCAACAGTGTCATTATTACCAGGAAATAGGAAGTGTTATTTCCTGTGACCTTAAACCCCAAATGGACATGGCTAAACAGTCCTATTATTGGAACCACAAGCATTCTGTCCTTTTTACACACAAATTATACCCTCCTCCATTAACACAACAATAGCCATAAACAAACCTTCCATGGTCCCTTCATAGCTGAAAGCCTAATTGAGACAAGTGGGGATAAATCTCTGGAAGAACAGTTTGAGTGGCGCTGGACAGGTATGCCAATAACCTCTGACCACAAACCAGGCCTGTGCTGACATGAAAATTGACCCATGGTGACCTTTAGGTCACTCTACCGGTCCTCTGTAGTGCTTTCCCACATAGGCCTGCCTTTGAAGTCCATTGCAGCCCTTTCCCATGGCCCCGCCAGTCAAGATCTCTCAGGACCAGAGGAGAGGAGGGGTTAAGAGGCTACCTGAGGAGAGGTCAGGCCACACCGGAGGTTACCCACAGCACAGCTATTCCTTCTCCCTTTAAGACACCTCTAAAAATAATTCACCCTCCTTAATGTGCCCCCTTGCCTCACCCCCCACACTCACACAATCTTTCACACATGCTGATGTTGTCCTTATTTGGAAAGAGTTAGTTTAAAGGCATTAAATTGGAAGCATAACATATAGTGTTTCAGGGTTCGTGTTTATTTGTGTATGTGTGTGTGTGTCAAGTGTGTATCAGTGTTGGGTGGTCGGGTTAGCGACGTCCAGGTCCCGTGATCTCACAGTGGGCAGCTGCCAACCATAACTTTCTCCTCAGACATGTTTAAACAGTGTGATCAGAGGCTGGGTGAGGTAACAATCAGTAAGTGCTCGCATCTACGGGGGACCAGAGTAGGTTAAAGTGCTTGTTTCAAAAAAGTATTATTATTATTATTATTATTATTATTATTATTATTATTATTATTATTATTATTCCTGACTATTGAGTCTTAAGTAATAAGAAATGATAAACCTGAAGGCCTCATTGTCTGGCAAACCAATCAACATAACTCGCATGGGCAGGCTTTGTCTGTCTGAGGGGAGCGAGGCTGCTCCTCCTGCTGAGCTGCAGGGCCATATTACGACCCTCCTCTAATTATGGGGTAAGCTTTGTCAATCACAGTCAAGGCATACACAACACCATGAGACACCTGGCTTCATTCCATTTCTGCAGCCCATTCGGCCCAGGACACCAGGCTGTCAGTGAAGAGCATACAAATTACAATTAGGGTGCTAAGCGCTGTGTTAAAATAGTATTTTCACAGACATAAAAGCTATATGATGAAGAATGTAGCCTATTTAGTAGATCATAAATCTATTAAAAGTATGTGCATATGTTGTCACATATGCGTAGTAGTCCTGATGCATGGATGAATTCGAATTACTGCTATGAAATGTCATTCAAACCTCTATTAGGAGAACTTAATGTATCTCCATTAAGATCATTATAGTTGAATATTCCAATCCATTGTAGGGCTCACAGTACTGTAGGCAATAATGATTACAATTATCCTTTAGTAGGTTACATTTATATAGAGGCTGGTGATCAGTTGTATTGGATGCTCCAGCGTTACCGTCATAATTGACAATGACAAGGCTGTCTGTGAAGTATCAAAACCATTATGGAGGGGACATTACAGAGAAAGTCCATTAACCCTGAACACAGTTATTACTGTGTGTATCTTTAAAGAAAAGCCTGCAGGCTTTTATGTGAACTAGCTACAGTAGTTATTTACAATAGTTACAAGTCTCATTTCCATAGAGCTATTTAAAGCACAAAATACAAAACATTTGTCATAATTATAGACCCTTCTTTATCAGGATGCTGTGTGTATGTGTGTACATGGCATGCACATCTCAATGACATTTCCGTGGTCCTATCCATTATCCCTTGTTCAATCCATTGGGGGTATTGACGGCCATCAAATATCGTGTCCACCTCCATAATCATTTCCCCTGCCCCTTACAGAGTGGCAGCAGGTGGGATCTGAGGACAGCTGGAGATGTGATTGGCTGAACCTCGTGATTGATGGATGAACAAGTGTTTAAAGTACAGAGAAGTGACAGAGCCTTTTACAACATCCAGGAAGACAGAATAGAATGAAGTATAAAGGCAGAGAAGCAAAAAGACAGCGGAAATGTTTAACATAATCTATGTAGGGGAAAGTGAATCATCTCCTAAGATGAAAATGTGCACTTGGTTAATATTGCATAGGCAGAATAATAAGTTTGTGATGAAGTGTAAAGGTGGACGGCCATGTCAAGGGTGTACTGTAAGCTCAGGTGGAGTTTATGGGAACTTCGCAACACAAGACGCAATGCTGCACAAAAAGGAAACCAATTTACAGTATCAAGATCATGTGGAAATGTGCTACTTTGCAATGATAATGTGCATGTGTGCTAAAGTCCCAATTTATTCAGCCATCACATTTGTGTTGTTGAAATGAACACAAAGACCCATCAGTATTAACAAACATTACATAGAAGCATAGCTTTTTATTGCTCCGATACATAGTAAATAGGCCATAAAAACTAACATTAACTGTCAGTATTAATATCAAAATTTAAATTTAAAAAAATCTGAATGGGAAAAAAAGGTCTCAAATTAAGAAACTTAAGGTGTTCAACAGGATTGTGCACATATTGATTTTAGTTGAACATTCTACATGGAGAAATATATTTTGGTGTTGTGAAACCTTCCTGTGGTCAGGGTTTGTATTTATCTAGAAAGAGGAAGTAATTCATAGAAGAATTATGCAAGCCAAATCTTTTGCGACAGTACTGTTTTCCCTTGTGGTCTCTGAAGTGTCTCTGCGCAGTTCAGGGCCGAAATACAAACGGCGGCAACAACTTGAGTGACTGTGACAAAAGCTCATCAGACATGGGGCTACATGAGTGACTGTAAATCCATTTGGTGATCACTGCCATAAAAACGGGGATGTCCTGCTTTACAGTTAGTACCTGTTGCCTTCGCCTCAGGGGAAAACTGAGACTTCCAGAGATTGGACCGAGCAGCTGGCCCCACACCGAGCAGTGCAAGTAATAATATGTCCTTCTGACAGATGAGGTTAAATGGCTGTCATTTGAGCCCTGCTGATCATGCAGGCAGGGATAGCTGCAGCTCCAGAAAGATGCGCTCACTCCTGGCATTTCATAGCCCTGCGGTCACTGTAGCACCCATTGCTTTGGACCGCTCCATTTTCACACACGTCTCCAATCCCCCTGACTGAGCATGAACTCAACGTACACTCCTCTCTGGACCTTTCAGAAGGCTTAAACTATGATTTACTACTGTAGCTAAACAATGTTTCACATATTCAGCTGTAATATTCAATAATATCATGAGCAATGAGAGAGCCCTAAAAAGTGGCTAAATAGTCTGATTAACTTCTAGACACAAATTAATAAACAGTTTTCTTTTATTACTATGGTTTTGTTTACATAGTAATACTCAGTTCTATAATTTATTACACTTTCAAAAGTGATGATTGATGACTGGCAATCAGGACTTAGGTAGTTCAGCAATTCATTTGCACTTTGTCTTTAAACATCTCAGAGGTATTAAAGGAATTTGCCCAAGGCGTCCCAAAAGCAAGTATGAACACCCCCCATGCTCTAATTTTCATTCCAGGCTGTCAGGTTGACCTGCAAACAGTTTTGGAAATAGTTCACCAACTTATTTTCAAGCACTTCATGACCAAGATGGTGTAGGTTTGTGTTAAACTTGCGTGTGCAGATTAATCTTTACCAGGCTATCAGATAGCCTGAGTATAAGTAGCTTGTGCCTCTTCCCAAAGGTAATTAAAATAACTCATAATAAAAATAAACATTCCTTCCTTATGAATCTGCTTTCCCTTCACTTTCACATGCCACGTTATATGATTGCGAAATACATCATATCAGCATTATGAGGGTTTACAACTTAGCATGAAATTTTAAAGGAAAACGAAACATGGGTCTGGGGGGAGGGAGAGGGAGAGACAGAGAGCATGGTATTCAGACAATAACATGCGCGGGAAAAGGAGGGCGGGGAGAGGAGGAGTGGAGAGAAGACGAGGGAGGGGGGGGGGCTGAATGGAAGTCTTTTTATCTCTAGTTTCCCACATCCTGTGAACGGCTGCAAACGCGGCCACCCAATTTGAAAGAATGAGAGGAATGCGCCTTTCTCCCCAGCGCGCTTTGATGCGCAGCCAGTTGCGAGCCATTGTCAGGCAACTCAAATAAAGACCATAGTCCTGGACTTCACTTCAGCCAATAAACCTCTGTGTTTAATGTGAAAATGATCAGGTAAATGGCAGGGGGTTAGAATAGCCGGAATGCAATTGATGAACTGCTCTCAGGTTGTGCGGCTCTTCCTGCTAAACGTCTTTATCAAACGCGGATTCTTTTAGTGCAACTAACAGAAACCGTCTGTTTCTGTTCTCAAATTCAGACACAGCAGGGGGAGAAGAGAAGAGTGAAAATTAAAAAAAATAAAAACAGCAACAGAGATGTCAGATATGTCGAAACTGTGTATCATTTTAAGTATAACAGAGCAGAAAAAATATAACGTTAGGCTTATCCAGTTTCAGTAACTTAATGCGCTCCTCCTGTTTGAGGCTTATTAATACTTGTCTATTCATATCTGTAGTCAGTTTCCCGCGGAGGGAAGGGACCGGGGAGCACTTGGCTTTGAATTTGCATTTCTCTCCAACTTGAATTCATAATTATTACTTATGTCCCCCCCCCCCACCCCTCCCGACATTTTAGCGCGTTTTTTATTCCCGCCACGTCTGTGTCTGGCCCGGCCGGTTATGAGGTTGGCTTTTTGTTCATTCGGTGATTTGCGTGCGTTTGGAGTGCGTATGTGCAGTCCTATTGGTGCAGAGAGCGGAAAGGGGCGGTGAAACGGGGGAGACGTCTGAGCATTTTGGAACGCCCTCTTACTACTGCCTTATAACCGTCCCCTGCCCCCCCCCAACTCGTTGTTTCCCAGAGCCGGTGTGTGACGGAGGCATCGCGCAGCACACCGACTTCTGTTTATATCGTGAATTTTACTCAACTGTTTACAAAACATTGCGGGGTTCAGCCGTGGTTTCACCTTCGTTTTTAACGTGAACTCAGATTTCTATACGCCGGGACGAAATTGTTGGCTCTATTTTTTCCTGGATCACATGCGGCTTTTCTTCTACCCAAAAGACAGGATCCCTACTGCATTTTTGTTCCTGCAACGTGGACTTTAAGCTCTACGCCAGAGAGAGAGAGAGCGACACGCACTATCGGAATAAAAACCTACCATATAAACCAAAAATAAACGAAGAACGCGCACATCATCGACCTGTGGTGGAGATCCTCAAAGGAATGCTGCTGTCCAAGCTCAATTCTCTGGCTCACATCTCCACCGTAGACATGCCGGCGAAAATGCAGCATCAAGTTCATCAAGGTTAGACGCCCTTTTGCACTGTAGCGTCATGGAGGACGCGGCTGCAGCAATTGCTGGCAGCGCGCTCATCTTGGCTCAGTCACGATTAAACCACAATATAATTTATTAGTATTCGCATTAGTAGGCTATGTTGTGATATCTTGATGCTGTTGTCGTTTTTGCTGTACATTCTGGTGCTTCCAGAGTGACTGCTTTGGTTTCCCCCTGGTATTTACCGGCTGTGTTTATGGGTTTTTTTCTTGCAGTGAAGGAGAGGGAGGCTTTCGAGAAGCTTTATCAGGTCGGCGCGGTGCTGGGCAGCGGCGGGTTCGGCACCGTCTACTCCGGGACGAAGATATCCGACGGAGCTCCGGTTAGTATGCTTTGCTTGTGATTATATTAGGAATTTTTTTAACCAAGCTGCTTTTTATTTGGGTCTCTTATGCATGTTATTTGACGCGGTCTCTTCTTTACCCTGCCAGGTCGCTGTCAAACATGTGGCCAAGGACAGAATCTCCGAGTGGGGCGAGCTGGTAAGAAACGATTTATGCAACTGTTTTATAATTATAATTAGCGTTGATGTACCTAATTGACCTATTAAACAGTGTATTTAAAATGCTTTCATGAAAAGGGACTAATTTGAAATATTTAAAATATTTGAATTGTGCGTCATTTTAGCACGTGGAATAAATTCGTGTTTATCATTATGTGTTCAGCCCAACGGCTCCCGGGTCCCTATGGAGATTGTGCTGTTAAAGAAAGTGGGGACAGGCTTCCGCGGCGTTATCAAGATGCTGGACTGGTTTGAGCGGCCGGACAGCTTCATCATCGTGATGGAGAGACCCGAAAACGTCAAGGACCTGTTTGACTTCATCACGGAGAAAGGTGCCTTACCGGAGGAGCTGGCGCGGAGCTTTTTCCGCCAGGTGCTGGAGGCCGTGCGCCACTGCCACAACTGCGGCGTGGTGCACCGGGACATTAAAGACGAGAACATTCTCATCGACCTGCGCACCGGGGAGATAAAGCTCATCGACTTTGGATCCGGAGCTCTACTGAAAGAGACCATTTACACAGACTTCGATGGTGAGTCATCAATTGTCAAAACATGCTGTGCTGTTTGAAAATGATTTTCATTCGTAGCCTTTTGTTGTTGTTGTTGATAGAATAGAGTGGTAAGCGCTTTTTTAGTCATATCAGCAGCCCAGTAAACCTCTTTAGTCTTATGATTAGTGGCCCCAGACCCCAGCAGAAATTCCTAGGTTGTGTCATCTCTGACATCCCCCCTCACAGCAGCTATCAGTACTGTCTGAGCAGCTTTGACCTTGCTTTGGCGCCCCCCATTGGAAATGAGCAGCATTTTTACAACTCAAAGTTTGTAAACAAAGTCACATGTCAGCTCACCCTCCCACGCACACTCCTCTCTCTCTCTCTCTCTCTCTCTCTTTCACACACAAACACCAGATTTTCACACTCCCTTGCACCTGAGCCCAGAAGCAGCCGCAGCTGATAAACCTGCAGTCTTTGTTCATCACTTATTTTTAGCAGGGCGTTCCTTCTTAGTTTGACACTAATACAAATATGATAAGGAGATCCGTCAGTTATTTTGGATAGTTGTGTTCATTTGTACAATGTTTTCAAATGAGTTTACAGTCATTAAATGTTTCTCTCTTTATTTTCTCCCACCTCACAGGCACAAGAGTGTACAGCCCCCCAGAGTGGATCAAATATCATCGCTACCATGGACGCTCTGCCACAGTTTGGTCTCTGGGCATCTTGCTGTATGACATGGTGTGTGGAGACATCCCTTTTGAACACGACGAGGAGATCACAAGAGGGCAGGTCCTCTTCCGGAGGAGAATCTCCACAGGTAAATTCATATTGCAATCAGTGTTGTAGGTTTTTAATCACAGATGTTTAATATTTCATGCGCAGTTTTTTTGCTCCAGACTTATTGGTTGTCCCCCTCTCCCGCTCCTCTTCCAGAATGCCAACAGCTGATCAAGTGGTGTCTGTCTCTGCGGCCAGCCGACCGTCCATCCTTCGAGGACATCATCAACCACTCGTGGATGCAGAGCACGTCCTCCTCTGTAATCCCATCCACGGTGCAGACAGAGAAGACAGCCACAGAGATCAGGCTGCACAGCATCAGCCACGAGCCCACAGCCTTCACCGCCGCCCCTGTGGCCGTTGCTCGGTGACGGAGCCAAACTGCTCGCTCCTGGCTGCTCTGGTCCGAACTGGACTGCACTGACACGAGAGACTATTACAAAAGTCTTATGTAACAGACTTGAAGAAGGGGAGATGGTGTGGGGGGTGGGACGCAGGTGTCGGGGTCCCGACACAGGCAAGAGCAAGGTCGAAGGGACTAAACACAGAAGACCGATGCCACGACAAAACCATCATCCCTTGGTTCAGCCCGGCATGCCAGACCTTCACCGCCCAGACTACCTGATTTTCCCAGTCGCTGACCTGCGTCGGTGTCAGAACATCATCCTCGCTGGACTCTGATCTCGGCAACGGGTGTTTAGCAGTCTGTAGGAGGGCGTGCTCTGTATGCGCGGACACCTGCAGTCAGAAAAAACAGCAAATGTGCTCGCCGTTCTGCTGAATGTAAGCGGACAGTCTGAGTTATGTAACCTCACGCTACACTGTACTCTGCTCTCTCCCTCTATACTCTCTATCACAGTAGATTGGGAAGAGCAGAGGCGTTGGCGGAGAGGACTTTTAAAAAGTGCCTTTTGTGAGATTGTCGGGGGAACCCTGAAAATACTTGAAATTGTGAAAGCAAAAAGGCTCTCCTCGTCGACAACCATTTTGCTCCTTACTCTGTACAAGGCTTTACATTGTTTATTTCTGTTTGTTTCCTCTCATGGGCCTAGATCAGTAAAGCCTATGCCATTTACAACCACTACTATCACTACTTCTACAACTCCAATGTCATTAGCAACCAGGCAACCTCGTAGCTCTGGCAGCAACCTGTGCAAACAAGGCATAAAAAAAAAACACTGGACTTACCTCACTCTGTTTACTACAGCATCCACCTTTACTCTACAACCTCCACTTCCTCTTCTCGTGTTGTACTGTATACAAACACAAGGCTTAGGCGAACGCTTGTTCACACCCACCTGAATGCACACCACAATGCAAACTTAACCACACTGAAATACAACACCCTCTGCTCTTCACTTATTTTTTTTTTTTTTATATGTTTAAACAGTGCCTCATACAGGTCTCAAAATTCATTGGGGACAAGAATTGTAAATAATAATGATATTTATTATTGCTGCGACTTCTTTTCAAACTCAGTGAGTGCAGAATTTATTTATTTATTTATGAGAGAATTTCGGCTGCACATACATATTTCATTCCAGTCACTGAGGGGCCCACAGATTATTTAAAAGAAACAGATGAGATGGATTTTTTTTTTGACCATATTTATGGCTTGAAATTTTAAAAGAGCAGATGTGTGTGTTTGTTTGTGTCTATAATGTAAATAACTTGTATATAGTCCCAAAAGTACTTCCATCTTAATGTATGTAAACATTGAACATCTACTGATGGTAACTGGTTTTGTTACGCTGTTGTCTGCTGTGAGAGCAAGTGAGTTCTGAATGTTGTGTATGACTGTGATTGTGTGTGTGTGTGTGTGTGTGTGTGAGAGAGAGATAGAGGTGAAAATGAGAACTCTTATGGTTCCATGATTGTGGCTTGGATTGTTGTTTTGTCATCAATTCAAATTAGAATTGTAAATTATGTTAGAACCTATTTTTATACGATTTCAATAAATATTTTTTTAAACTATGACGAGAGACTCCTTTGCATTGCTTCAAGTAACAGTAGGAGGTTATTACCCCGTGTAGCCCAACATAATCATGTTATATTAATATACTGCTGGTGCACACAACACACTTCGTTTCGAGGGGAAACTACAATGTCATATGTATCAGAGTGAAAAAACGTAAGTGTGCCAGGACATCATGTTTTAGAATGGCATTTATTTAGAGATGTTTAAATAACAGCAGGTCATAGAGTTTTTAAACACATAAATAGAATTTACTAGGTCACAAGTTCTTTTCTCGCTAGGTTTCCTGTTTGACACCTTTGTTAAAAAAACACCGGATACAAAGAACAGATGAAGAGATAAGAGAAGGCAGATGGCAACAAAAAGAGGCACGTGCTTATATATAGAGGTGGAAACGTGCCAAAAAATAATTCCCAGTATTGAATTTATACTGCAAACAGAGACATTTAAGAATGGCAAACAGCACTGACTTTATTATTGATAGAAAATTTATAAATGGTAATATTTGTCTGCCACTTCATTTAGAGGAGTTATTATCCTGATAGGAGATGGATTTTGTCAAGGTGATCTGACATAGCAGAATAAAAGCATTTACACATGTAGGAACAGAGGACAGTCCACATATGTATCCTATGATCCAAAATTAGACATATCAGGCACAAAAAGTATATGACATCTTTATTTAATTTAAAACATATGATTATCTAAATATTTTGGTTTGTTATTACGGGTTAAAATAACTCAGCAGTGTGGCTGGATTGACCCAGAGATCAACCAATCAGCAGCTGGAGTACACATGTCCCCGCTACAAGAAGGGCCACAAAGATTGTGGCTAATAATGCAGGACCCAGCTTACTTGATATTGCTTTTTTAACCAAGTGTGAAATTAACCAAATTAAAATGGCAGAAAACCCTCATTGAGGGTCTGGGGACCCTTAGCAGTTGTCCTCTTTGCCCTGCTGGTAAGTAAACATAATGTAGTTAAAGTAGCTCAGTCCAACTACATTAATATGGTGTTTACACATTTATAAGTAATAATAATCTAATAAAATAATGCATAAAAAGAACTCTTAATTTTGATAATGAAAGTACTTTTTGCTGATAATACTGCAATAAACGCAGGAACAACAACATGCAGGCTGTGGCTTTTCACTCTTGACATGTTCAGGCTCTGTTACTTCAACGTTCCCATCTCAGAGGCAGATCAACACCGGCACTGTAACGTTACTTCATTCAGTGCAGCGAGACACCGACATATCGGCACAGTACTCCTGAAAAAAGGCTATAGACAGGTGGGGAGCCAGCTTCACACAACATGGTGGAAACTCAGGTAAACTCCCACTGCAACGTTACAGTTATGTTTTTATCAGCTTGATGTTGAACTAATCCATGCTCGTTACATGATGAAGTTACTGCGTTTAGCCGACGTGCTACATCGTTAGCTCGCCTGCTGCTTTCAGTAACTATCTTTACTATCAGAGAATCTGTCACCGGAGGCTCGGCAATGTCAGCACAGCTACATTTACTGGATGGTAATGAAAGGGGTAGGGAGCTGGACTAAACATTTTAAGATTGGGTCACACTTTATGACAGTCAGACCGCAGTAAGTAACTTTACTGTAACTAGTGTTAGTGGATGCTCTTCCTCTGGGTTGTATATTATGTGGGTCATGTTA
>JAPMOB010243494.1:0-18475 GCA_029875015.1 Lepomis gibbosus | reverse complement strand
CACACACACACACACACACACACACACACACACACACACACACACACACACACACACACACACACACACACACAGACACTGTCACTACCTATAATAGATTAACCAGACGTTATCAGAGATCTTATAAACTCAGAAGTAGTTGTAAATCCATGTTGGAGGAGGACTTAAAGTGTAAAAATAAAACCACATCAGGCTTGATGACAACTTGTGGGATGCGTTGGAAAATTAGAAATGTAATCAGGCTTAGATGTCTGAGTCATGATACTGTATGGGCAATAAAATACAGTAGATGATTAATTTTCTTCCAGGTGTGTGAGTTTGTGAGAGACAGACATGTACTGGATTATCATCACAGAGATATTATGTTTTTTTTTAGCACATCTGTCCAGTTTGTGCGTGAGTGTTGCATCAGGGTGATTTAAATGAATCAAGTTTGTGGGCCTGCAAGTGTTTTAATCCCTGTCAGCTTTGCTAGCACCCTCTGCCTGTCATCCCTGACCCAATAGAAATAGTAATGATTGTATTCTATAATGCATTAGTCTAGCAGGATATTCAGACAACTTTCTCATGTAAGGCATAAAGCCTGCCTTCGTTCTATATATTTTCAGCCTTACAATAAGGGGCTAGTAGATTAGAGCATATCTGCTTTGTTTCATCCTTACCCAGAGCAAACTTGGTAATGTTGGATTTTTTTCTCTGTGTGCAGTTTGAAATTATACTGAATATGTTGAATGATAAAATCAAGTTCAAGTTTACCTAAAGCTTAGCTCAAAAACTTCCATCCTGTGGCACTCACCCCCATTCTGATGAAGTGCTTTGAGAAAATGCTTCTTCAGCACATAAAGAACAACGTCCCAGCCAGCGTGGACCCTCAACAGTTTGCTTTCAGAACCAGCAGATCCACAGATGCCATCTTCACTGCCCTCCACTTAGCCCTCACAGACCTTGAGAAAAATAACACCTACATCAGAATGCTGTTTGTGGATTTCAGCTCAGCATTCAACACAATGAATTCCCCATGAAACTGATCAGCAAACTCAGCACTCTGGGTTTAAATACAACACTCTGCAACTGGATATTGGACTTCCTCACAAACAGACCCAAGTCAGTTCGAACTGGCAGACATAAATCCTCCACTCTAGCGCTCAACACTGGAGCGCTAGAGTGGACACTGTTCATGCTGTACACCCAAGACTGCATCCCCCGACATGGAGAGAACTGTGTTGTGAAGTTTACGGACGACACCACCATCATCAGCCGGATTTCAAACAACAATGAGTTGTTAGAAATCAACCAGTAGAAATCAACCTGACTGGAAACATAACAAACTGGCATAGGATGTGCACGGCCTAGGACCAGAGAGCTCTGCAGCAGGTGATTAAAACTGATCACAAGATCATTGGTGCCCATCTCCCAAGCATCAGTGATATCAGTGAGGTGCCTATGCAGAGTCCAAGGGATACTAAAGGACAGTACCAACCCAGCCACAACCTGTTCACCCTGCTGCCTTCTGGGAAGACATATATAGGTTTCAGCTGCCACACCACCAGACTGCAGAGCAGCACCCCTATATACACTATATTTTTATTTGAAACTAGCCTATTTCATCTGCTGTTGTACAGCATGTGCTGTAGTTAGAGTAGATGTTTATTTTTGAAGTTTGATGCATTTTTAACAGCCCCTAGGTTGTATTGCACCGTCTGGACTCGAACACGCAACCTCAGCCATGGGAGGCAGACATGCTAACAAGGAGGCTAAAACCCACGGGTGCTAGTATCATGTGCTATCATCAAGTGTGTCTCTTAAGGCGTCGGGGAGTTGAGGTTTAATTATTGCACAGCCTAGCTGAATATCGTTACATTTTACTTATCTTTCATCTGACATCCAGCTGTTAAGACAAGCTAGGCTATCTCAGCCTTTGACCTATCTGCACTACACAATAAAAATGCATCCACATGTTTTAGTTAGGTTTTTCCCAAAACAAACATTGAGTAAAACTGTGGCACTGGACGTTACAAAGAATACTAACCTGCTCTTGATCTGCGCTTTCTGCACAGAACACTGACATTTTGAATACTGCGGTGCTGACGGGTAAAATGGTGTCTGTCCCTGTGAAGACTCTGGCTGTGGAGGCTGATGGCACAGTCACTGATGTGACCAACTACACCAGCTGTAGGTCTACAGATGAGAATGTACTGAAGGTAAGCCATTACAAACACAAGCTTAATCAACTTGGATTGAGATACTTACACAAACATTTCTATGTTGCTTGAAATAACACATAGGAAGTATTTTGCTAGATATTGCATTTGAGATCAGGAATATAACTGATTTTTGCTGTAGAGCAATTGCACTGCCATAATTGTGAAAATGCATGCATGTTTCATACTGCAGTAAAGTTTTTGTTTCCAAATTCCAACCACAATTCCAAACTATGTGTAAACCATAAAAATAAACCTGTAATGTATAACTGTTTTGTGCATGTGGTAAATCAACCATATACGGTCAAAAAACAAAGTCGTATCCTTTTATGCCAGCTATGTAACTCTCCAGTGTATCTTGCAGATATTATATTAAAGTGCAACACTTTTCATAGTTATCTCAACAGGTCAAACTCTGGTCTGTGTGTGTGTGTGTGTTTCTGTGTGTGTCAAAGCATCATGGATGAAAGCAGCCTCTTCCATATGGCATTAGAGACTGATCTCATGATCCTGTCACTCAGTCCATAAGCACAGTGATTTGACCTTTGTGTAATGGATCCATGTTAGTGGAACAGTAGGAGCAGAGAGAGAGAGAAACAGATAAAAGAATACTAGAGAACACGAAAATAAACATTATTATTTTCCATTAAGTAAGTAAGTAAAGTTTATTTCTAGAGCACATTTAAACAGAGCTTAAGCTGACCAAAGTGCTGTACAAAAGAACAATTAAAAAATATGAAGTAAAAAGAGAAATAACAATGAGGACAATAAAAAACAAGGAACAAATACACGATTATAGACATGACATCAGATTGAAAGACTAGTGGGCCAAAAATGCCAGTGAATAAAAATGTGTCTTTAGAAAAGGTTTAAAAACAAAGATGCAGGGAGTACATATAATATCTAACAGTAATTGATTCCTTTGATGCCTTGAAAGCAATTAGCAAGGTCTAATTCTAAAACAGATTTTTAAAAATATATTTAATTTGCAATAACAGCGCCACCTATGGGCACATTAAGGTCGACTTTGGTGCCTGGAGTCAGGAGACCATGCTGAACAATTTGGCACAACTTTCATGTCAATGTGACTTGTGGTTATAGAGGAAGTAATTTTTAGGGTTAAACAGCGCCACCTAGGGGCTAGTTGCACCAAATTTCCACAGGCCCTCAGGGGGGCGTTACCCGTAAGTGCTCCAAATTTGGTGTTGATCGGCCATAGCCAAAGAGAATATATGACATCATTATCTGTTTTAAACATTTGTTAGCGTATAATTACAACATTTTTTGTCGGATCAAAATTTCCTCTACAAACTTTCATCAGCTTGGTCCAGAGATTATCCGTGCCAAGTTTTGTGTTGATTGGACTTCGGAGGAGTTAATTAAAATAGATTTTTCAGTTTTTCCGATGTAGCGAAAAAAAAGTCTAGGCGGAAATGGGCGTGTCTTGCCAGCTAGCATTGGAGATATGTGAGATATTCTGGTGTTAAACTGCCCGTCGGAAGAATGTACATGTAAGAATACATTTTTGAATAAAAACCATGTGAAATATCTTCTCTCATTTGCCTCCTCACTCTGTGTGTTTCTAAAACATCTCCGGTATATCGCACTCGAGGACTCGCAATGCCTGTTGCAATGCACAGATTTGATTGGCTGAGCAGCATCACATGTGGCGATTAGAGCACATGCGATTGGTCTGAGAGTTTCCTGGGCCGTTAAATCACTACAGTAAATGCTGCAAAAGCTGCGCAGGTTAAACATATTAGTGACCTCTGACATAAAGGGACCACAGATAATTACTTCAATTATGATACTGTTCCGCTGAAAGAAATTCCATACAGCTGAGGAGAGGCTGTATGAAATCCCTAGATTTTAGTGGGAGGTACAGCTGTGAATCATCAGCATAGACGTGCTAGGAGATGTTATGTTACATTACCTAATGTTATATTTCCTAAAGTTATTCTCTTGACTTGGTATCAATACACACAAAAGCATGGCAGGATAATGGCATAAGCCATCAACTGAGTCATGACTGGTAAATATCTGGGCTTGGTTAGCTCACTCGGTAGAGCATGCGCACCGTGTACCAGGGCTATGAGTCCTTATCACAGCGGCCTGGGTTTAAATCTGACCCACGGCTCATTTGCTGTATGTCTTCCCCTCTCTGTCTCCCAATATTTCCTGTATGTCTTCACCTGTACTGTACCTTGATAAAGGATTGATTATTATTATTTTGACTATGAAATATTTAGCCAGCAGTTCCAAAGAAAAAAGTAATTTCCCACACAACCCACTGTTCAGGACATGTCAAAAGGATGTCATGATCCACAGTATCGAAGGCAGGGTTAATATTTAGTAAAACCAGGGTGGCATTCTCTAGAGTCAACAGAGAGTAGTAGATCATTTGTCACCTTTAACAGAGCTGTTTCAGTGCTGTGCAGGGCTTTGAAACCTGATTGAAATGGATCAAGGATCTCGTTGGTATTCAGGAATGGTTGCAATTGCAACTGGATAATTTCCTCTGTTATTTTTCGAACAAATGGTAATTTAGAGATGTGCCAATAGATATTTAAACATTTAACATCATGGTTATGATTTTTAGCCTAGGCTGGGCACATGTGTGATTAAAACATGCAGGGACAGTGCCAGTGGCTAAGCAACAATTAATAACAACCTAAAGGCTAGGGCTAACATATCAAAAGTATCCATTATATTTTGGGAAGCCACAGCAGAACCAAAAAATGGTTGACTCACCATTACCAGTCCATGTCTCTGTGTAAAAATAGAAAATCCAAATCATAGCAGGGGAAAAAGTAATTTAAAATTATTAGACAGAGATCTACAGTTAACTAGGGCCATTTTCACCTTAAAGCAAGTCACCAGTTGCTGTGACTGTTGATCGTATTCCAGTGTCATTAGACAACACGGCAGCCACCCGCCTTAAGGCAGTGTGTTTAAGTGTAGTAAGCTTAAGCGAGTGAGAAGAGCCAAAGAGAAGGAGACTGTTTGCAGTGATTTTCTGTATCAGTAGAGAAACTTAATCCAGTTATTATTGTATCTCTGACTGGTTCCTTACGTTGCCTGCAGTCACTGACCCCTCTTAGAGCAATGCTACCGAGCAGATGAAGTTAAAGCTTAAAACCACAAACTATTATACTGTAACTGCCACAAGGGTGAATCTTTGTTAGGGACTGAGTTTCAAAAACTGTGTGGTTGTACATTTGATCCCTTTAAAGTAGCATTTATTGATTTTCTTGGCCACTTGGGAGCAGCTGAAGAAGCTGACACTGACATGTTATCATTATAAGGTTGTTATTGGGAACAAGCACACAGTTGCCTTTAACACATTCAGAAAACACAGCGCAACGGTAGTATTTATTAGAGTTGTGTTTCTGACCACTTGCTGAATTTAAGTTTAATTCAACTCTCTTTTTAGCTCTGATTTGGTCTCTACCAACATCTGAAGGTCCCTACCAGTTCCTGGCTCTTATTTGCAAAATTTACATTTACAGTATTTCATTCTGCAATACATAGCTGCACAATGAAATGAAAGTTGTGGCTTCTTTCACACTACACATACACAAATATTTGAAATTAGAATAGAATAAAAAAAAAATATATATATACAGCTAAATGTATACATCACAAGGTTGTGGTATGTGCAAACCAGTATAACAGAAAGGTCAATGTCAGCAGGATGAACAGGCAGAGTTCCATAGAGGAGGGGGACAGCAGAGTCGGGTGGTTTGTTATTTTTACACTACACATAGTTATTTGATCTATGATCTAAAGTTTGGGTTTTTAGACGTTCATTCAGCCATTGGCATCTATTAATTTCTGTAGAAATAGTGTAGACTGTAGTAGACTCCTGAAAGTTTCTTTAAGCCTAGTTCACACTAGACGATTTTTAGCCTGATTTGCTAAAAATCAGGCTGTGATCGGGGGTAAATCAGCGCTTGATCGGCGGTTGCCAGTCATTATGTGTGAACTACACAATGACGCATCAAAACGGCTCCCCGACACATTTCTGACACATTGTCGACGTCTGCCAGATATCTACTATGCCAAATATCTGGAGGAGTCAGCTGACTTGACATCCACATCCAATCAATGAGAGCAGGCTGCTGGCAGAGCAGGCAGCTACTTATTCACTGCAAAACACTTTTTCTGTAGCTCAGACAATCCCTGCTACCTGAGTGTGCTAATCCATTCTTTCACACTGATTTTTTGTCTTTGCAATTGGTGTCTTTATGATAACAAACAACAGCTGTTTTGTGTGTAGGTTTGCGTCATTTCCCGTTTCACAGTTCACGTGTTTCCTTGACAAAACGTGGTTTGGAGACCAGTGTCGGGTGACAGCTCGTGCAGTGTGTGACCCCCTGTCACTGATCAGTCACATAGTGTGAACGCCACAACAACTTCAAGACTCCTGTCACAAGATGGCAAGTTGTGTAGTGTGAACGGCACGGCCATCGGCCGACACTGAAAGTCGTGTAGTCTGCACAATCCTTCAGTTGTGTAATACCCCTATAGGCTACCATATGTTCAAACAAAATTTGGGAAAAACTTGGTTAAGATACTATGCTCCTCATTTCTTTTGACGGTTAGAAAACATTATATTTGTACTATCTGTACTGTAAATAGAAAGTGTGTTTTCTCTTCATTTTCTAACTTATATAGAAATTAACACAGACATGATGTTTATTGTAAAGTATTCACAATCAAAGCAAGGTTTTACTAGTCTGCTTATAGATTTTCATATTGAAAAGAAATTAACAGGTAACAATGGAGGGCTGTATTAGTAGATTTAACATTGAAATTGTAAAACACAGCAGGATGCTTTGCAAAAGGAGTGGCTATGATGGAAAGTGTACTGAATGGTCTGAAACATGCAAAACCATTTGAACTGATATTTTAAGATGCAACATTCTTAATCTGCTGTAGGCCCGCAATAGTCCATGTAGACAGGACTGCTAAAATAATGCCTAAGGAAAGACAAGAAATGCAGGATAAAGAATTACTTTTAAAAGGTCAAGTTGTGATGTTTTTTACAGAGCTAAAAAATCCAACATGAATTAAGTGCTTATATAGTTTATTTTCCTCTCCATTAACTACAGTACATGTAGTTGCATTGGAGAGCTGCACAAGACATCAAAAATTTTGAACTGGACCTGTCGGCATGACAGGAAAACGTCTTCAAATACTAGTGTCCCTCAACTTTGTCACAGGAGTTTGAGTTGACTTACCTTGGAAGTCATTCCTCCCTCTGCTTTTTCCTCACTTTTCCCGCCTCCCCCTTTTCCCCTTCCTCTCTCCAGTGCTGCACTGTATATTCTCCAGTCTAGTGCCCTCCAATTACCTCTCTGGAACCACTGGTTTGTTAAGATAAGTGAGGCAGCAGTGGAGATAGGCCTCCAATCTTAAATAAAACACACCAACTGCTGTGTCCCACCTCATTGCTCTCGGTGGGGACTGCAATGCTCCCACCTACAGTACAGGAAGAATCGTAAGGCAGAGCTAATTTATATTCAGTAACAGCTTCATAGAGACCACGGTTGTGAATTTACATGACATAAACAGAAACATTTTGTGATTCCCTGGCCAGACTTTGGAAGTAGTGCGAAATTGATAAAATATGTGTGTCTGTGTGGTTTTAGCTTATTTGTATTGGCGCCTCTGTTCTCACATCTCCTCTCTTTTCCAGTTTTTACTGAAACTTTCTTATTCATTTTCCATGGGGCTTTACACTGACAAACCTCCACTAGTGCATGTCTGGAGAAAGTTGAATCCAAATCACTAGACAACAGTCCAGTCCCAACTCTAGTCCAGTGAAGTTTTTAAAATCCCCTTCTTGCCCAATATCAAGATATTTAAAGAGACATACTTGCAGAAAAAAAGGAACCCCATCTAACCTAAGATTTTGGGGCAGATTTAAACCCATAACATTGCCCATTAGCCCTCATTCACTTTTCCTTTTTTTCTTGTCTGTCTTGATCAGGTGTCAGAGAAATGTGAATATGTGTATGTCAACGGGAAAGAGACTAGAGGAAAGAGCCGGGTGATACTCAGCTTCACTTACGGTTTCCTGAGTGCTCAGCTGGAGATGAGTGTATGGATGCCCCGTCTGCCTTTGCTAATAAATGTGGCTGACCCCGAGCTTAGCCAGATTAAAGGCTGGAGGGTCCCTGTTACTACAGGCAACAGGAGGTAAGACTGGACGAGTTCTGTGTCAAAAAGTTGCATTGCTATATATTTGTTGTTGGTAGCGAGATGTATGTTTGATTCTGAGGTTACAAAAAATGCATATCCTAGTGCCCAGTAGGATGGGTGTAGGATCACAAAATATCTATTAGTGTGGGTATAGATAGAGCTGCAAAACTCCAAGGATTTTAACAGCTGTGATGTGGCGAGCTGGCTGATCCTCGGATTTCTTAAGACCTCGTCAGAGGTTTATTAAGCTTTTAAAACCCTTTTAACAGCAGCTACTTGCTATGTGGATCTGTGTCAACTGCTTGATTCTGAGGGTACCATGTGGAAAAAAATCATAGTTAAAAGCAAAGGTGGTACAAAGTAATTTTAAGTCTTAAGTTTTTCCTATGAAGTCCTGAGTCAAGTCCCAGTCCTAAACTTTGTGTTTCTAGTCGTAAACAAGCCACTTTTGGAACAGCAGCAACGTTAGGCTATCTTCCACTCTCAATGACAAATAGCTAACATTAGACAAGGCTAAATGTTTTATTGATTTTAAAAGACAACATTCATGCTACTAACTTTTTGATACAATGATTTTGTTGATGAGGGCTCACTGATGTAATGTTTGCAAAGTTAACCCCTTACAGTAACCCTTAGCTAACATTAGGCTAAGCTATAGCTGACCAAAGAACATTAATGCTAGCCTAATCCATTTACTGTTCTTTGTGAAGTCAAGCCTTTAAAAATATGAAAATTGTTTTTTGTATATGTAATTCTTGTGTCTCTAGCTGCGATTTCTGAGCATAACATTTTTAATGTTTCCGTTTGTTCTTCTTTGCGATAATCGGCAGTATCTGTCGTTTTAGTGCTGGTGCACACAGACAAAAATCATCCCTTGCTGTCAAATCATTTCAAAGTTTATTGATTGTCAGTAAAATGCGGATATAGCTGTATGGTCATCTATGAGTCTGTCGTTAGTGGTGGTGTTGATTTGGATTACAACATATTGAGACATTGTGTATACTGTTTCAGAAGGCATTTACAAAACATCACATGTGTTTGGTGTATCAGTGGGTGGGGCAATGTAGAGGCAACACAGTTGCCCCCGAGATAAAGGTTAGTGGAGTTTCACTCAATACTTACAGTAAAGTCATTATTTTTCACTCAATACTAATGATGATGGCCAACTGATGGTCTATTTTCTCCAGGGTAAAAACTCTTTGGGGCTTTCATTTTCCAAAACGTTCAATACCCAGGACTGGAAACAAACAAGGTCAGAAATGTGAAATCTCTAGTGGTGATTGTAATGGCCAATCTCAGCTCATGATGAAAAAGAAGGGCAGAAAGTACAGTATTAATAACATCCATGACTTTGACAAAAGGATTGAGGAATGAGTTAGTTTGCTGTCTGGTGGAGTCACACTTATTTAGTTCAAGCAGCATCTCTATTGCATGTTAAGCTCGGACCTTAGGCTATATAATAATGATGTTTATTTGACTGCAGCTCTTGATAGTGGCTTTCTGCCTGCAGTGTTAAAGCATATCCACCAGCCCTCCAGCACACCTGTTGTGCAGTGCGTGGCAGACCAGCTGTGCTTATGATAATTATATGATCATTGCTGAGGGGTTTCAGGATGATTCGCAGCTTAACCTCTATCACCCACAAACAAACCAGTCAGCTGTGGGATCCTGGGTAATTTAACTTAAATTCAGTTAGAAATAAATGTCACTCAGCAATTGTTTTGTGCCTCTACAGCATCAACAAGTACACTGCTGTCCTCAAATATTTTTCTTGAGTTTATCGTTAGAAGTGACATTTAGGAGTTCATCTGACTGATTGAATGATTTTGTAGTATCATCATTAACAATTAAAATGAGGATATCAACACTCATAATGTTTCTGTGAATGGGTTGTAGTATCTGGTGTTTGTGCATTCCACTCACAGTAGTTCAAAGTGGTAGCTGTATCAGCAAGATAAAGAGTCAGGGACCTTCTACGGGGAGAGTAATGATGGATGGTTATGAAATTTGACTTTTAACCCCTTGTTTTGCAACCTTGACCTGGTGCTGTACCCTTTTGTGGTGTTGACCTCTCACCTTGCAGATCCAAACCTTTTATCTAACAGACGTTTGAACATTTCCTATATAAGCTATGTGTAATGAACAGTGAGTCAGAGTGGCCATCGGGCTGGGGCACTCTCCAAGCTGCTGCAGAGCTTGTCATTGATGCTGAACTCTTTTGATTTAATACATTTTTGAGATCAAGAACAGTGTCAAGCGGGTTTCTTCTCAAACACATCACCGCAGCATTATTGTTGGACACCACAGGGTCTCAGTGCATTTTACTCAATAATTCAGCCATTTGGTTGCAGCTTGTTTAAAAAATGCATTTAGAGTTACTACTACCCAGAACTTTCTTGCGCAGTAATTGTGCAGTGCAATGTTTAGTTTTTTAAATGTATTTATTTCAGGGACCTGTGACTTACTGTGTATGATTGCCTTTGTGTGTCAGGTCGACATGGGACAGTGAGGAAGAGGAGGATATGAGGAAGGGCAGGGGTTGCATGCTGCAGTACCAGCATTCTACACTCAGGGTGCTAACACACTTCATAGCCCAGGCTGACTCTGAGGTGCTGTTGGATCCGCTAACGGGGGCAGAGGCTGTAGAGTACTTCCTGGGTCCCGACTGGCAGGTAAAAATATTTTTGTATATATACATTTATACTGTACATAACACTTACTATGAGAATTTAGGTTATCCAGTCTTACTTGAAGCTGGGGTAGGTAATTTATTTCATTTGTTGAAATTCTCTTTACATCCGATCAGTAATCAATAAATCAAATGCTCTAACACAAAAAAAAATTCATTATCTTTGGCTGTCACAAGAAGGCAATAAGCTGCATACGCGTGCGCACTCTGTCCATGTACTCACTGCACATGAAAATGGGTTTTGAGTGAGTGGCTTTGGAGAGAGGATTAATTTGTTTATTTATTTATTCATGACCTACCCTAGCTTCAAATTTGTCAGACAGTAAATAGAAGTTTTATGTTATACAACTTATAACAGCTAGCTATACACTGAATTAGTGGAACAATAATAATAATACATACAGATAAATGTCATACAATTAAAGGACTTTCCTGATGGTAAGCAACACTCTGTTTGGATCCACGGAGCCTCTCTGTGCTCCTCATGTGAAAAGACAGGCAGACCAGGTGCTCTATGCATGGTAACCATGGAAATGGCTTCTGTGCACTTCTGTATGCCTGCTGGTATAACTATTTACTTTATAGCCTAGCTTAAGTCAAAAGTATAATGAATGTTACCTGATACATCCAGTCGTGCTGCAGCCCTTCTGTTTATGTCATATGTTATTTATGTTATAAAATATATAACTGTTTAGAAAACACTTCTATATTTTAAGGATCTCACACAAGGATCACTCTCTCGTCTCTTGATTTACACTGTGTGTTGCATAGCAAAAAGTTAAAGACAATTCAACTCTGGCGGCTGGTAGGTGTGCGTATTAAACAAGCACGAACATGACAGTTTCATGGGATTGCACCCATTTGCTGCTTTCCTGTCAGATTACCTGCATCTCCCTACTTGCTTGCTTGCCTCTTATCAAAAATGAATTACTAGGCGCATCAGTCGCTTCCCATCCAAAAATATCTTAATATGATTTTCTCTCTTTTGATTGACAGGTGGATGTGACCAATCTTGTACGCTATTCTCTAAAGGTGATAGATCCTGATATAGCCAGGGTGCAGGATGGGGTGGTGCTGCAGGGACGTGCTGTGGGCACCACTACTGTGCAGGTGAGACATGATGTGTGTGTGTGGTTTTGGCAGTTGCAATGCACGCTATAACCATATAAATCCATCTGCGGTTTTATTTGTTGCAGGTGCTGTCCCCTCTGACGTCATCAGTCCTGGCTGAGAGGAGCATCAGGGTGGTGGATGACAAAGTAAGTGTGACAGAGCTGGGGGTGCAGTTGGTTTCTGGACTCTCTCTGTCCCTACAGCTCAGCCCGGGGAGCAACAGGGCCATTGTCGCCACGGCAACCACTCGGGAGATGATCACGCAGCTCAAACAGGTAAGTAACTGGAAAATTGTAACACACAAAGCATAAAAATGTGGGCCACAGCTCATCTGTTCGTGATGGTACTTGTCTCTTTTTATGCCTGTTAGTTTTACAGTTACTCATTTTTAGCCTCGCCACATAACTTGTGAAGGACCATTCAACAGAAGGGGAAAATTAAATGGGACAAGAAATAAACAAAAGCAGTGAATAATAAAATAATAAATTAAATGTGAGATTATAAAAGTGTCTTCACCTCGACAACACCTGTCAGTGTCAGCCCCATGGACAAGGTTTCATCAGAGAGCTTAAGGCTGTGTTTAAATATCAACATGTTTTTGTCTGTACTGTGTAATTATTTATTGGCTTTTTAACACATAAGCTTTTTCCCTCGTGTAGTGTTCTGCTACCACTGTGGCTATGCTTTTGAATAGTCTGAAAACATTACTTTTTTCATTAAATGTTTCCTCTTTTTATTACGCATGCCAGCCTGAAACAATCACAGATGCATGTAGAATAAAGGAGCACATTACATCATAGACATCATCCTCATAGACCTGCACTTTAGGAAGCTTATGTTTGATTTTCTCACATACAAATCAAACCTTGTACATAACATTGGACCTTAGTGTTTAGTTTTAGGATTTAGCAGTTATTTTATAGTTTGGCTGACGCCAGAGGAATTGCCTACATTGCAGGTATAGTTAATCCTTTTTAACTGATTATTTGATTGGATTGATTTTAATTTTGATTTAATTTGATTAGATCTTAAATATATTTCATTACATATACTTGGAGAGTACATTTTTATGACTAGCAGGGAGACAACTGGCTTAAATCAATGGTAGACATACATGTTTGGCAAGACATCTGTAGGGGCCGACTAATTGGAAGTCACTACGTTCAACGAAACATTTTATCACACATATCAGGGTACAATAGATATGAGTAAGAAAAATTGATCATGAAAGGAATTAAATTATTTTGAATTGAAAGGGGAAAATACCTTGTCCCCGTTGTTCATAAAGGTGTTTGGAAGAAACTCCACCTTGGTTGGGTAGCAGTGGAAAATATAGTGCATGACAGGGAATTGTATCTGGACAGAGAGACAGGGGAGAGAAGTGGCATCATTGATGTAGGAAATAGGATCATGGGGTCTGTAAAGGAATCATGGCTTGCAAGTCAGATTATCATTAAGAAAAACATTTTTTTCTCATGATTGGACTAAGATTGCCCTGTAATGTTATGTTATGCAATGTAATGTTGTTATTTTGTTTGTTATGACATACATATTCTTTTGAAAATTTAAAGATCTGTTGGAGAAATTTAGTATTAATCAGCATTGTTAGGTATTACAGTGTAAAAACAATGTGATGTGAAGTCATGTCCAGTGTCTTTTTGCACCAAGATGGTTTTCAACAGCCGACATTTCAAGGACAAAAATCCTAAAAGCAAAAAGACAAATGTCTTATGTTATGCAATAACCACACTATTCCACAATCTTTTTCTCCACAAAGTTTTCTCCAGTGATGTTCAGTTGTTACTTCACAGGAAGTAGAAGCAGTAAATGCACCACAAACAATATTTTAAAATTACACTTTGCAACTTGCTATGATAAAATAGTGTGCTATTAAACCAAGACATAATGGGTCTCTGCAGAGAGGATTAGAATGATAAGAATGTCCACAACAGAGCAGATTTACGCAACAATGACCTTAAGGATATAATAATATTAGTGTTTTCACTTTGCCTCTTCGAATGTGAACTCATTGTGTTCACAGCCCCGACCATCATCTGCTGGTTATCATGCTGTGTGAGAGAGCGGAAGAGGCAGACAGGGTGCACAGATGATCATTTTAAAAGCTCACTCACATATTTAGCCATGGCAGCTTGCCCATTTTAAACCAGCTTCCCGTCGTAGGCATGGGGCAGCAATTAGGCGGCCCATAGCTGTTGGAGTGACAGCTCACTTTACCTACAGTGCACTGTCGCTGTGGCTGGTCGGCCCCTGCCAAATACAAACTATTAAAACCAAGTCAGTGCAGATGACCAGCCAGTTGTGTCTGTGATGGCAAGCTGTTCTGCTCAGGGCAATTCATAATGTATTCAAACTGGAAATATAGGTTAGGTCAGTGGCTCACATTAGTGACAGGAAATAGGTCATTGTGTATTAATGTGATTGGATTGACTAATTCTGCTCTTTACGTGACCCGTACTGTTTCTTTTTTGTTCTTGCGTAAAGGACTTCTATCATATTGCCTTTATCCACTTTGGTTAAATTATATTTCATGCTATGACTTCATAGGACTATAATCTATGATACAATGGCACCATACTGAGTGTAATCATCAGGAGATTAGCATAGGCAATTTAGTGTTATTAACAATCATAGGAATATAGCTCTCACTAAAAGCAGGGGGAATATTGATTTGCTGCATGTCCTGACCTGCTATTCTACATATGAACTCTATATTACTCAGTTTTCACAGTCTGTTCTTTATTTCTTTCTATATGTCTTTCTTTCTTTCAGGAAGCAGTGGTCAGCTGCTGGGTTCAGTTCAGCGATGGAGCAGTTGCTCCACTGGAGCTGTTTGACCGCAGTATCTACTCTCTGACAGTCTCTACCCCAGATGAGGGGGTGGCCACAGTGCGCCGCACCCCGCAGTACACATTTGTAGTAGTACAGGGTGAAGGTGAAGGCCAGGGGGCGCTAGTGAGAGTGGAGCTGAGGATCTGTGAGGAATGCCAAAAGTCCAAGAGGAAGAGCAAGTTGGCCGTGGGCACGGGGCTCCTCAAGATCAACTTCCAGAGTAGCAGCAGATTCATAGCAGGAGGAGGAGGTGTTGGCACTGATGGAAATACAGATTTTGACGGTGGTGCATCAGAAGTGCTGGGTGAGCTTAAAACAACAGTGACATCACAGAATGCTGATACAGATATGGATAAAAGGTTGTTCAGAAGCACAGAGTCTACCAAGGCAGAAACTACCATCTCAGTTCCAACAAAATATATGCAGCCACATGTTGTATGGATTGGAACCACAACCACAGCTACAAGACAAAATACACCACTGAGCACAACCAGACCTATAGACGCAACAGTGGGTTTAGTTAGTGAAGAAGAAGGGCAGAAGAGAAGCTATGGAAACATGCTTGACAACCCCAATTCAGCCCTCAAAAACGACATTCCTAAAGCAGAAGTGACACCCAAGAAAGAGCTTCCTAAATCTAAAACTCCAAAAGTAATTGAGAGCGACCTCATTAGGACATTCAGAGCCATGTCGGACTTGGAAATAGGCATGTATGCCTTGGTGGGGGTCTCCTGTGTAGCTATCTTAGCTTTTTTGCTCAACTGTGCTTCGCATAACTTCTGTTTCCGTAATCAAAAGACCCCCATACAAGCAGGCCTGGCACCCAGTGGGGACCCGAAGGATCACAAGCACGACTGGGTGTGGCTGGGGAGCAACAATCATAGCACTCCCGCACCAGGTCCCCCAGCTCAAATGTCCACTGTAAAACGTGAGGCTTATCGCCCTCTGGAGTCCCATCATTCCATAGACTCCATTGGCCACCCCACCCTGGAGAGCACCCTGCCCACTGTGAGCGCCTCCGCTGTCCCCGAAAGGACTGCCACCCTGGGCCGCAGCAGGAACAGCTCCCAGCAGCAGCAGTTTCAGGGAAAGGCAATCGACCCGATGGCAAACCGCTCAGCCACTTTGCTTGCCAGGCCACATCGCAGTGAGCCACTTCATTCCCCGACCAGTAAGCGGAACCAGGTCCAGTTCACCACCTTCACCACACTGGACATCAAGCACTTATCTGCACTGAAGAAGAACGGTGTGGACTTAAACTGGGCCAACCAGCAAACACAGCAACACCAGGCCCCTGCTGAGCCCCAGACACCTTTACCTGACATGCCATGGCCTGTAGTCAAAACTCTGGGAGAGCCCCAGTGAGTTCATTGGGCTGTATCTATCTGTGTGTGTGTGTGTGTGTGTGTTAAGGGAGAGAGAGAGAACAAAAAAGTGTACATACAAAGGGTGTTCTGGTGTTGAATGTCTAAAAGAAAAGAATCTGGCTTTTTGATAAAAGATAAATCACTTAAGGAGATTAATTTATTGAGATTAGATAAAAAAGGATATTTTATATAAATGAAGTGTGTGAAAGCCTGTAAATACATTATATATGGAGTAACCATGAAGTGCAGCATAAGAGATACTGTATTAATTTTATTAAAGATCCAAAGCGATTAGCATGATTTTATCTTCTATTTGAAAAAGATGTGCTCTCCAGATCGGATGTTGTAAATATACATATATCTATTCTATTTCTTATTTCTACATTTTGAACTCAAAACAAATGAATTTTCATCTCTTTTTGTTTTTTACTATTCTGTTGCCCCCGTAGAAACGGCTCCAGATATTGTTAGCTGTCAGTGTAAATGCAGTACGGGAAGGATTATTTGTTGTAAGTAAATCTAGTCTTTTCCAGCCTTTTGTACTTTTTTCTAGGATTCCTCCAGAGAATACCTGAAGAGTCTGTGCAATTTGTCAGAGAATATGCAACATTTATCAAGTTATTTTGAGCAATCTGTCACTGTAGTCTTCAGTGGATATTTATTCAAATCAAATGCATGCTATGCAAATATAGTCAGTGCAGAGTTTGAAGTGGACATTGTTTCTGAATTTTTTAGCAAAGTTACCTTGGGCTTAAGGCTTCTCCTGGGGACCTGGTTCTACTATGTGTAAAAATGTCTAATCTCAGTCTCTTGACACAGAGAAATACATATGCAACTCTAAGATTTTTCACGTGTGAATGAAAAATGATGATGCTTTTTCTATGTAGCGTCCTTATAATTTTGAACCAAAATGTGATGTGTATTTCTTGTGAGATCCTATCAATAAAGAACAAATGGATACATTTGTTAGAATTGAGATTCAATTTAATTCAATCATTGTTTTTAAAGCCCTTAAAATAGTAGAGTATCATTCATTGGAAAGCACTGTGAATGGTTTGGATTATAGGCTAAAGCTCTCTGCTATGAATCAGTGGGATTTAATTATGTTTAATCACTACTGAATGTGATTTAAGGCTGATGTCATTCAGCAAAATGTCATACTGACAGCATCGTATTTGATGTGCCTGCCAATATTGGGATTCTGTGCTGCTGCACAAAACTCACAGCAAGAGGAAAAATGATTCTCTTTTTATGTTTTGTGACAGTGTCCCCAAAGAATTACAGGTATTTTATCAATGCTGGGGCTTGCATATGATAATTCATGGCTCATTTGTCTTTTTCTCTCCATCCTCCTTCCTGTGTCTCTGAGGTGACCACAGCTACACTTCTCAAAATTACATTCTAGGAGCTGTGATGCATAAACAGCGTCCCAAACTTAAAGGAGCCCAGATAATCTGATGCCCTGTACCTCAGGAATTGGCATGCATGCATTGGCAATATGACAGCAAGTATTGTCACTCCCTGCTGCACAACAGCATCGGGTGGATTTAGAGTGTTGATAAAAGCAATTTTAATAACTTTCTCCCAAATTCTCTACCTAGAGGCCCAGCATTTTTTTTGTATGTGTATAAACTCTCTCCCCTTTCCAGTCGATTTATCTGTCCAGCAGCGGCAGGAAAAGTAAACAAACTCCTCTCTGAGATAAGCTGTGATTCAAAGCTCTTCTCTGCAGTGCATCACGGCTCGGCATCTTTGATTGCGGACCTGCTGTATCATACAGGATGTAGAATTCATAACTCAAAAGTTCTGACACAGTAATGATTAAGATATAAAAGTTGCATGACAACAATAGAATAACAGAGTCAGTGCACTTTTCCACTGAAATCCTGTAGACTTTCGGACCCTCGGACATTCTTTTCACTCAGTTTCATCCCTTGCTCTCCTACATATACACTGAACACCATTTAAATGGTCTATCTATCTATCTATCTATCTATCTATCTATCTATCTATCTATCTATCTATCTATCTATCTATCTATCTATCTA
>JAPMOB010243493.1:0-17769 GCA_029875015.1 Lepomis gibbosus | reverse complement strand
TTTTTCTCAGAATTCTGACTTTAAACTCAGAATTGACTATTTTTCTTAGAATTCTGACTTTAAACTCAGAATTGACTTTTTTCTCAGAATTCTGACTTTAAACTCAGAATTGACTATTTTTCTCAGAATTCTGACTTTAAACTCAGAATTGACTTTTTTCTCAGAATTCTGACTTTAAACTCAAAATTCACTTTAAACTCAGAATTCTGACTTTACAAGAGAAAAGGCTTTTAAGAAGAGGGCTAACCGATGTGTTACACTATCTTGGGTAGTGAGTTTGGGGTTGCTAAGCCTTCTGAGTGCATTAGTGATCTTTTTTGTCTCTGAGTTCTGCGATAAAGACACACTCCGCTGTGATCAGGGTTAATATCCTTGCTAGAAAGTTTTGAGGCAGTGCTACTGTACCATAAGTCGACGTGACAACTGCAGTCTCATGGCATGCCACAGTTTAATCCATACTGTTTGCCCTGGACTTATTTCAACTAATATTCAGTCATCCTATTTCAATTTCACTAATTTTACTTAATTGGTTTCTCTTTATAACTCTGTCAAGCATGATGAAAGACATTTGCTTGGCAAAGATGGTTGCTCCTCCTGATGTGCCTTTCATCTGGCCCGTTAGTCACGGAAACACACATTAACAACAACAGAGTAGACTTTGAGTTATTAAATTCATGATAGTGAAGTTTCGGGAATACCACATAAAGCCAGCCCATAGCCCTTGGTAATAGGCAGGAGTTAGAGTTAAGCTGCGGTGGTGCAGGCCCGTCTCTGCGCTGAAGCCTCACAGACATAACCCCCACCCCCCCACGCTTCCTCCCCACGCTGCTGTGGCCACCCGCCAGGGCTTGCAGACTACAGAGGAGGCAAAGTCAATTGCCGAAATCTAAACAACGACAAAAACACAAACCGAGTCTCCCTGTGTTTTTGGTTTTTACATGAAGTGGAGACAATGTGGGGACCTCATGCTCTTGTTATGTTTTGGGATTCCATTCGGATTGGTTGCATTGCAGCGCCGACGTCTCTCAAACATACTGACATTTCCACCCCGGCCGGCAGCCGCGCGCCGCTCGGACCCACAGGCCCGCAGAGGCCTGAGGAGAGGAAGCAGAGTAAAGGTGACTGAGCCACAGCCCAGACAAAGATGGAGAGAAAGCAGAGAGGAAGGCTGTAAGAGGAGACAGGAGAGGGGGTTGTTGGCTTGGGCTCGTCTTTCTGTCACTTCTGGTTTGGATTCGGCTCGCTCCCCATGGAACTTCTTCATTATAAACCACAGCTCAGAGGCAGAGGGGAAACGTTGAACCTGACTCCGTCTGGCTCCATCCACATCTCATTCTCTCTTTCCCACCCTTCTTCACCTCTTCTTCTCCTCCCGCAGTATATTTCTGGCTCCTTCGCCCTCCTTCATACACCCTGCCCTCTTTCTCTCTCTCTGTCCTCTTATATTCTTTATATTTCAATCACTTTGTTTGCGTTCCATGATCTCTGCTTTCCTCTCCCGTCATTTTGTTTTTAGCCAGCCGGCTTGTGTCGTGAGAAACCCTTCAGTTTTCTGATAAGACTGATTAGATACTGATAAAGGACTGAATCGCTCTCTCAAGTCTCTCGGTTTGTTAATCCAACTTCCATCATCTAACCTCGTATCACCCCATTTACTTTTTTTATTATTTTTTTCTACAGTGGAGCTAAATGATAAATGATAACTTACAAAAACATAACTTCAGGTTCATTTAAGCACAGACGCAAAATGCATCAAGAAAACAGGCTGCATTAAGAATTGAATTTTTCAGACAAATCAAAGTGAAATGGCATGACCATTCACTAAGACCTCCCTCCCTCAGCGTTGCTCTACCTGTCAAGCATTGACACATGCAGTTTACAACAGTAATTGTTGAATATTTATCATCATATTTCTTTGTAACTTTTAAAACAATTGGTCCTTGATTTCAGACAGAAGTAGACTAGAGCAGGTTTCTGCTGCTAGCTAAGCTAACGTTGGCTCCATGAAATTGCCGTCTCCGGGGGTCTTACATACACTAAATAGTTGATAGCGTTTACTAAAGACACAGGATTGCTGTTGTATTACAGTATAAAGCGAGTATGTTAAGTAATAAGTGTGAGATCAGACAGTTATTTCATTCTAACAAAACCCAGGTTGGCTTCTTAGCTAAGATACTTGTTCATATTTTTAAACATTTGTCTTTATTAACATTACAAGAGAAAAGGCTTTTAAGAGGAGGGCTAACCGATGTGTTCGGCAAAAGTAACACTATCTTGTGTAGTGAGTTTGGGGTTGCTGGCCTGAGGGCAGCAGGGTTCTTCCGAAAGACATGAAGTTGTGCCCCCCAATAAATAATGTAAATGAAAATATACAAGTGCAGTGCCCGTTCACGGGGGCCGAATTGACGTCGAAGTGAGTTTGCTTCTTTTTTTAAGTAGGCTAATATGTAACACCACAGAATAATGTTGTGTTCCTTTGCCTTAGAAGTAAATAGCAAGACTTTTTTTATAGAGGAGACACGCCACTTAATAACATCCTCAATACAGCTCTATGGGGAAAGCCCATAATGGCTAAGATGGTGGTTATCCCGCCTCTCCCGCTAGAAAGCCAATCGTCTTCTTTTAACCGCCAAAGCAGGAAACATATTTTAACCAATTGTGTGGTTCCACTGATGTAAGGGTTTGTTTTAATTCGACTGGGCCTGCGTGGTAGTTGTGACGCATGCATAGTAGAAGTAGAACCGGTCGGGAAAAACACTTTTTAAACCGTGACCAGTGAAAGCGCAGTTCTGGCTCTCTCCACATTCATTCAGATAGGAGCCTTGTCTTGTTAGTCCGAAATAGCTGCCTGGAGGCGTTGCCAAGATGGCTGCTGAGTGGCATGACTTGCCTATAAGGACACCGCTACAGGTGGTAAGCTAGTTAGCTGAACACGCTAACAATTAGACACTCCATTCTTTGTTTTTGGAAAATTGATACATATACTACACCACCCTCTAATCTATTTGTATACCCTATCTTACTACAACACTATGCACACAACTTCAGTATGCGGGGAAAACAAAAGCTTGATAAACTGGTTGCTCAGCTACGATTGGATTTCAGCTCTGCCTCACTGCTACAGGACTGTAATTCATCTTTCTCCAGCATCCTGACTGCTTAGTTAAATGTCAGTGTTTACCTGAGAGCCACCCAGCACAGGGACAGAGAGCAAGAGGACTGCTGCTATCTGAGACATTCAGACTGATACGACACAGCTGCTGCCACTATGTCTGCCCCTATACAAACATGCACACAATCACACACACACACACCCTCCAAGACCACCCTTGTCCTGACCTGACAACTTCATCTCTCGTCATCAAACAAACTCTTTACCTAACGATGTGTCTGCCATCTCATCCAATGCACCCCACTTGCCTCATCCCACTCTCACCGCACACACAAACACATAATGCACACCCCTCCCTACCAGCTCTCCAGTCCATCCTTTCTTTCTAAAATCTTTACCTTAACATTCTCTCTTCAAATCCTCTTCCTAAACTGTAAAGTAGCTGATGGGTCCCCAAGAGGCTTGAGGATAGAGAGGTGAATGAAATAAAACCATGACGTTTGCTTTCATTTCCTGCCGTATAACAGCTGAGTACATGCTCTGCAGGGACAGCTCCCATGGCGTCCAGCACATGTTCTATTCAAACTACATCCTCCTGTGACACTCTCTCAGACAGATGGCTGAGGGACAGCTGGATGGCATATGAGCACAGATATTTAAAGCATGTAAAATACGTGACTGCTCCTATCGGCAGCTACTAGAGCTAAATGCCACGGATACATCATTTATTGGAGCTGATGGCAACGGCGATGTGATGACGATCTTGTCAAAAGCTCCTCCCAGACACATCGTATGTAACAAGTGTTTGTAATTCCCTCCCTGAATTTGAACATCATTTTTAAGATTTTTTTGTGCACTTTGGGACATTTCAGCCAGTCACATCTGCTTTCTCTAAAACACAAGAAATCACACAAAACACTAACAGTCATTTTTTGATCTAGATGTCTGCGCCGTCGGCCAATAAACACATGCTCAGTTGCTGCATTATGGAATGTGTGTTTTTAACATGCTCTATGCAGAGGCGCATGACTTATTGCATCAGAGGAGGATTGTTTTGCAATATGCATCATACAGTAGAGCAAAAAGAGCCGGGCCGTGACACCCTTCTGTACGTTTATTGTATTAAAAAAAACAAAAACAACACTCAAATGCACTCGAATCTGTCTACTTGGTATAGAAGCATGATCACCTTCTCTTTCTTTTTCTTTTTCTAGCACACACTCAAACGCACACATGTGCAGCTCTAGACAGTTCAGATGAGACTTGTCACATCCGTTGACATAGGGCCCAATTAAAGGGGAGGATTACGCCAGGGCTGGGTGACCTCTTCAGGAATCTTTCTGACACGCTGTGTGTACACTGTCAAAGCCTCTGACAGACCTTCCCTTTAAGCACTTTCACCTGCTAATTAAGACGCAGGACTGTATGTGTGTGTTCATGTACATCTGTGTAACTTGTGTGTGTGTGTGTGTTCCGATAGATTTGCAGCCCAAGTAGCTTCTATGTAAATATTTGACTTGAGCACTGTATGGCTTTCTGGAGCTCACTCCAGCACACGTCAGTACGCAGGCCACAGCGAAAAGATAGGCATTGTCATTTATAACATTAAAGTATTATATGTTTTGGTGTGTGCATCTCGCTGCTGTGTGTAGAGGCTCCTTTGCAACAAAAGCTAAGCAGTGTTTATGGTGTGAAGAGATTAAAATGGATAGCGGCGAGGCAGAAGCAGTGAGCTGTTGCTGGACAAAGCTCTCAATGACTTATTAGTGCAGTTTTTACACAATGTGGAGAAAAGGCCAGTAGCAGGCACACACTTCTTTTTTGGTATTCTTTTTATTTACAGTAGCAAACTGGAAAGTGGCAGGGTAGGAAATTGGTGGATATTTTAAGGGAATAATAGCTCAAGGACAAAGTAAAGCCGGAGATGGGGCTCATAGGATAAACAAGGTAGATAGAAAAGGTTTTAAAAAAGGGAAAGACGGCAAAAAAGTCCATTCTATGAACAAGCAAAACATATTTTTCAATCTAGAGTGGCATAGAAATCAGGCCACCATGAAACATTATCTGACCTCACAGCTAATATATTGATTTGATAAAAGCCATGAGGCTTTAGAAATCCATAAAAACGGTTAATGGTGAATTCTTAAAACATGAATTCGTCTGCACATGGGATAGGGGAGGGCTTCAGTAGGAGGATAAAACACACACAGATTCGTACTATCCCGTGCCCACTTGCCCACAACATGACACCCCTCTGTGCCGGCATTTATCACCAGGAACTAAATCTTGGTCTCTGGAGTCAAACCTGAAAACATTCCATTTACATGCAAGCTTGTTTTCCATAGAGCCCCTACAAAAAGGCTTCCTCAACTTCTTTAAAGGATCTTGTAGAGAAAGCACCAGTGCATCAATCTGCCTTAAGTCCAAGAAAGGTTTAAATCTAAATATAAAATTATTATTATTAAAAGAGTAACAATTAACCCTTCGCTAAACCACACCCAGACTACATAGCTGGCCAATCACAGCGCAGTATAGGACTCGCTCTAACTTAGGTTCGACACTTTAATGGCTGCGCACTTTAATGGAGTTGCTTTCTAGCTTTCTTAGGCTGTATTTTTCTAAGTTATGGTCAAAGCTGGTCCTGGGGCACTTGTAAAAGTTAAAGTTGCTACCCAGAATGGTTGAAAGGAGAAGTATGATTTACTCCTTTTCCAAAACCTAATATAAGTCCAGAAAAATGTAAGCTGTAGACTGTTCCTAACGTAATGTTAGTAAGCTAACACTAGCTAACTAACTACTGAGTGTAAAGTTATAAAGCTCCACTGTTCTGCTTTTTAATGACTGTAATATTAAACAGAGACCTACCCAGCTGTATAGGAACAGTATGGATCCTTGTACAGTTTCTCAATAGTCAGCTAACACGGTGGTTCACTTTTACTGTGTGATTTAGCTTCTGTCTTTCATTTTCTTCACGTCAGTTTGACAGCCTGAAAAACCTTTAAAACTGTCTGCTTCTTTCTGAGATTGCTTTTTCCAAAAATTAGACAGTTTGTCGGACTTAGCAACAGTAACAAAGGGGGGGCGTGGCTTAGCGAAGGGTCAATTGTGATGTTGTGTCATAGCATTAATCTAGCTAGCCTGGTTCTGTCACAAGTTAAACTGCCTACAGCACCTCCAGGGACTTTATTTCACCATTTAGCCTCCCCACATGCTCAGCTGTAACCACTGATCCCTTTAATCAAGGTTTAGTGAGACAGTAGCCCTATGGAACAACAGCCATCACAGACTTTGACACCTGCTGTGTAACACAAACTAAGACACATAAATGACATTCCCATAACATTCTCACTGTGTTGGTTAGAGATTTCTTCTAATGTTTTTTCTGGTGTAGTTTCTAGTGTGCCTATTTTTAAACATTGCGTCATGTTCCGCATCATGTTCAAATCAAGCTTGTGAATAAACAACTGCACAGAGAGTGTCCAGCTGACATCTTGTGTTGACGGACGTTTAGGAGGCTCTGCGATGTATAGGAGCTGCAGTTGGCTAATGCCGCCCCCCGAGGAGAGCGGGCACAGAGCTTAGTTCAACTCTGACAAAAGTGCGCCTGGTATGTGGGAGCTGGAGGAAGGGATGCTTTGTTGAATACAGCCTGGAAATCTTCTATCACACTGCTGATAAGATAAATCTCCTGCCTCTCAGCTGCTGGGTGACTGACTGCGCTCCGCTGATCACTTATCGGAGTGTAAATCGATGTATGGAAGTGTAAAAAGACCACATTCAACTTGCAGGGGTTTGCACAGAATGCAGAATGATTCATATGCAGGAGAGCTTTCACCAGTAATGGAGTCATTATCATAAAACAAACATCTAGACAAGCAAAAATCATGCATATTAAAGAAAGCCAGAATATATCTTACAGCCTCTTATAGGGCTATCATAGATATTGATGCAATGCACCAGTGGCATGCCTTTCTAATAAAATTGATATAGCTAACATGTTAGCAAACAGTTACATATTTACATATTAAGAAGACAACATTTGCCTTCATTTAGAGTTGTGTTCGTGTCCATATAATAAAGCCCAACATTCATTCACATTTAGCTCTGTTTTTGTCTCCAGGAACTCCTGTGGAAACATGTCTCTGTACCCGCTACTTGCTAATGTTGTCTGTTGTTTGGGGCTGGGCAGGCAGTGCACAGAGAGCCTTTTCGCTAAAATAGATGCCTGCTGCTCAGAACAGAGTAGATTCAAGTTTGAGACTGAACCAATGCGCAGACCCTACAACCAAAACAATGAGCTGAAAGATGCTAAAATGCTTCATAGAGCTGAGGGGAACCGCAAGGCCATTGGATAATTTGTCTCTGTGGCTTTGTCATTACAAGTGACACCTTTCAGATTACATTACGTTACATAGTGCTTTCATTTGTTGTTTATATAAAGGCATTGATTAGTGCAGCTTCAAATGGAGTCATTTGACCAAATTAAATGTACTCGAAAGTTAGAAGATTGTGATTTAGATCAGGAAACTATCTGTTCAAACTAAACAAACCTGAGAATCTGACTTATTACTGGATGCCAACCTTTCATACTTTCACAGAAACATTTAGTTTGGTGCTCAAAGGAGATTGTCTGATACCCAGCCTATCTTCCAGACTGATTGTACTACTTGTACTACATTCAAGTCAGAAGCTCAGTATCGCTTCACTTTAATGGCCGCATGACCAGTTGGTGGAATTTATTTCCGGTACAGCATGGAAATAAAAGTTAGTACACACCATATGTTATTTCCAAGGCAGTTAGACGAGGGGTGACATGTTATTTTTCATCAGCTGTCAAGGCAAGAAGTGAAACTTGTTGCTGTCCCTGCTCTTCCCAAATCGTCCCTCCTGGCTGCACTGCTGCTCCACTATCAGCGCCTGTGTGTCTATCTTGATCTTTCTCTTCCTATCTAGCTCTCCCTCTCTCCTCTCTAATGACAGTCAGCAGCTGATAGGCAGATATATTTACACTAGTGGCAAGGGAGGAAGAAGTCATCAGCCAAGCCCTGTCCAGCCTCTGGGCTCTGGCAGGCGGGGCTTAGAGGAAACCCTGACCGGTAAGCTCCTCCCCCGAGCAGGGCATATCTCTCTGTGCTGTCCCCTGGCCCTGCTCAGAGCTCTCAGCTAGATGGGACCAAATCTTCACTGGCCCGCAGACTCACACACTCTTACATTAGCCCCTGGGGGAGAGAGAGCAGAGAAGAAGGAGGAAGGAACAGAAAGCAGCACACAGAGAGCAGGAGGCTCCTGCTGGTGTGCACACTGGCCGAGAGAGATACAACAAGAAAGCCTGTGTGTGTGTGTGTGTGTGTGTGTGTGTGTTCTTTTTGCTTCCACTAGTTTTCTTCAGCAGCTGTTGATGAGGCAGGCTGGGTCAGCTCCATCTCATCTCTGCGTGGCGCCCAGAGGTGGCCAGGGGAGTCTGTCGAGTGTGTGTGACTTTTTTTTGCAACTTTTGAACACTGGAACTGTACTGTGAGCATTATGACTCTTCTGGGCTCTGAACACTCCATACTAATACGAAGCAAGTTTAGATCAGGTAAGTCAGATCCTGGTGTCCTGTGTGTGCACTGAATGTTTGGTAGCGAAGAGTTTCTATGTACGGCAGTGTTTATTCCCACGAGCCTTGCAAAGTTTATCCGTCAACACTTGGCATTTATAGGCAATCCCTTCATTCATCTGTCCTCACGGATGAGTTGTGTTGACACTCACATTGTGCTCTTCAGTAACACCAGCAGATTGACAGGTGTGTGTAATTTACTGCGGGCGGTACGAAGAATACCAGAGGGATGCCAGCATAAGTCAGAAATCTCCCGGAGTAGTGAGCCTTAATGAAACGTAGTTTTACAGTGTGATGGATTTACAGCTGGGTGTGTTCTTTGATGTTCATCTGCCTCCTCATAAAAGCGCGACATGTGAGGGTGATGTCCTGGGCAGGTTAGCGCACTTGTTCCGTGCCAGACGGAAGCCCGTGGGACGCTCTCACTCTGTGGCTCGGTGCACACTGATAAAGGGAGATTAGATGCTGGAGAGGGGTCAGAGGTTATCTTAATATGGCTGAATTGCAAGCTGATTGTGCTTGTGCTTGTGTGTGTGTGTGTGTGTATATGTGTGTGTACCTGGGCGTATCAAATAAGGAGGAAAGGTTGGTGCTGATTTAAACTCCACTTAACACGCAGCAGCTGCTGTGGCTTTGTATTCATCCATCTCCCTCACATGCACACACACACACACACACACACGCTTGCTTTCTCATTCACACACACACTTTCTTAGTAACTGTCTTTGTTTTGAAGATACTTTCTGTGAGGCTTAGCATGTGTGTTTGCGCTGCACTACCACAGTGTGCGTACTCTGACCAACACTGCCACCTCCCTGAGGAAAATGTAACTGATAGTGGCAGCACCAGAGCTCATATCTTGCTCTGCTCTGCTCTGCAAAGGTCGACGTACATGATCGGCTCTGCGAGCGACACTTCACGCTTCTGTGAACGTACAAGCTGGTGGCCAGAGTGGCTTCAGTCCTCACTTTTGGTTTGCCTGTGAGCTGTAATTGCGTTCCAGTAAAATGGCAGGGTAAATGATTCTTTTCCTCTGAGTTGTTTAGAGCAGATCGGCAGGGTGGGAAATGACCCCCGGCGCTCCGGGGAACATGAGAGGGTGGATGGCTGTGTTCAAAAGCAGCAGCAGGAGGATTTGCACCGAGGTGGCTTGGGTCTTGTGTTGTTCTAACCCTCGTGCTCTAGCTGGTTAATATGGCACAGATGATAACCGCCCCAAAGGTCATCTTCCTACAAGTCTGCTTGATGTTACAGTCGGAGGGATCAACATGCGTGAGTGAAGTATTGAGTGTAAGAGAAGTAAAACTGCCTGTAAATCTCTCTGTGATAGCCGCTGACGTTCTGCTTGTCCAGGATTTACAGTTTCTTTAAGCTGCAGCGGCTCGAGTTACATTCAGCGCCCCATGAAAACCAGCAACTGTTGCTCCTTGAGCGCCACGCTTGAACTACATTATCAAAGCCATGGGAATTGCTGCCGCATGGTTGAAGCTAAAAGGAAAGATAAAGATCTCACTTAAGCGCTCCCCGCGGACTTGCTCAGTGTTTTGCGAGTGTGTGTGTGTTACTGACCAGTTCTCATGACAATTTGATTAACAGCTCAAAGGGCTGTAGCCCGTGCTCTCAAGCTTACTGCCGTTACATAACAGTGGGACAGAGGCGTCAAATATAAGTTAAATCAATACTTGAAGGTGTCAAACACAGGTTGAATCATAAATCTGCCTCACAGACAGGCGCTGTCTACATTAAACACCTGTTTTGTATCAGCTACCACACCCAGTCCAGAATTTATGGAACATAATACTGGATGTTTTCACCTGAGTAACCGAGGAAAACTAATGGAAAAATATGAAACATAATTAGATGTTTTTGAAACTACTGATGATTTGTTTGATGATGAATCTGCTGTGACTGAGCAATGGACGCGCTCTAAGCTAACGTACAATGGAGAAAATTAGCGAGCCGTGCGCAGGGCACCAAACTATCTGGGAAGTAATATGAGAAAGCATTTTGGATTGGACACTTCAGTGAGAAAGGTCATGTATAAAAGCGAAACTTAAAATGCAACTAACCTTACTGCAACATTAGCCTGTCACTCGAGTGAGGAACAGAAGGACACACAGTGCAGTTTAGGACTAGGCTAGCGAGTTGTCTTTGAATTGCATTCGAGTGAATTACGTCAAACCGAATTCGTTCGAACTTGAACTTAACTAAATAAAAGAAAACAGCTTGTGAGGCCAAACAAACTCATTACTCCAATGAGTCCTGGCAGATTCTATATTCCTGCTAGGCCTAATATTCCTGGCAAAACTGATAATGATTAATAATATGAGAGACAAAACCTAGTCACCCTCCACTGACAATGATCGACACTCTGGCAACAGATAAAAAAGCACTCAGCTGTGGAATGGGTTGGCTTTTGCGCTCAAGTGAGTTTTTTTTTTCTTCTTCTTCTTCTTCAACACAAATCTGCATCGCCCTACTATCCCACTGTTGACTATAAGTCACTGTCAGTGGAGCTGCTCCAGAAAGTTCCATCTTAATGGTGGAGTGTTAGCTCTTCTGCATCTGGCATCTGGCCTCTAACTGTCCGAGAGCACAGAAATAAAATATGCAAGTTCTTTTTTAAGGTGGATTTCCACTTTATGCAGAGGTATTAGACTAAAATAAACCTAATACTTCATTTAGGAATACCTGTTTATTAGAAGTTATACAGTCGCGCTCATACATCTGTCGCGAACACATTCCTGCTTGTGCTGAGGGAAAGTTCAGGAGAATTCATGGAGCAAATGCATGTGTCTTGAGCTCGGTTGTTGGAGTTGTAAGTGTAAAAGTGGGGGTGTTATTATTAGCCTGTTTCTTTCTGGTGCGGTGGCTGTGCATGTGTGAGGCACAAGAGGACGATAAATCTGTGTATCACCCCACTGGCTTGTGTAATTATCGCCACTCCACCAGCGCGAACCAGGCCAAACGATCACTTATTTACGCTATAAATCTGAAAACGTGTAAATGTGGCTGTGGATTTGTATGTCCTTTGTTGTCAAGAAAGCCCAAGTTAAAACAAATGTCTTCACTTTCAGAGTCAACAGTGAGGGAGGTAGAGTATCGTATGGTTCAGTGATCTGTGATTACACAGCCTGGCTCGGGTCCTCTTGCTTATAACATGTACACGCTGCAATCAGGACAGAAAACCGTCTGGTTTTAGCGAAGCTTTTCAGGAGAAAGAGCAGATTATATGGCAGCGGCTGCGCTTTTCCAGACAGAATTATTGATAACCCTTCCAGCAAACATAATACAGAGCAGTGAGGAGCCGTCCCTCGAGTTAAAATCAAAGACGACCTGCGTAATTCACTAACAGTTATAATCCATTCTCACATTGCTCTTTCCATGACTGAAGAGACAAAACCTGAGTGTATGGATAAAAGCAAGGCTGTTAGATGACTTAAAATGCAGTGGAGGCATGAAAAATTTAATGAAAGGAAGATCGCTAGATACACACATAGTTTAAGCTCAAATTCGTTCAAATGTTTTTAAATGTCAGGCCTACCTGTTGTACAGCAAAGGTGTAAAAATCTAACTGAGAGGCTGTGACAGCTGCTGGGGAAAAATATTATATTATTATATTACCATTACAGTAAACACAGTACAGACCTAACTACATTCCATTTGTCACTTCAAAGATCAAACCTGCATGTACCGTGCGTGTGCCTGTGTACATGGCTGGGTGTTCGATATTGTAGGAGATGACAACAAACTTCCTTTTGTCAGATGTTGTATCAGTTACATGTTTTGATCAGCTTTCAGTTAGCAACTAATGCCTGCGCTTGCTTTCTGTGATGTTGCGACCAGCAGGTCACGACCCCCCTCACTGTAAACTAAAGCAGATGTCGGATGAAGGGAAGGGCCTGGTGTTACGTAACGGAGGTGCTCTCCCACGAGAGCGCTGCGATGTGGCACCCGACCCGAGCTCATCGACACTGAGTCAGACTTTTAAAAAAGAAACGGTTACAGCGAAGCGGGATGGCTCGATGAAATTCATAAAAATGCGGAGCCAAATCTGCAGAAATATGAACCACCTGAGGGAGATAATTAACAATAGGGAAGATAAGAAGAAAGTGATTAGGGCCTCGCAGAAAAGCAGGAACACTTCATACTTGTGTGTCGGATCCAGGATCTCGCCGAGAGACCTTCAGATAACAGCGAGGAGGAAAAACACACACAGACAAAGAAAGCAAAAGAGCCACAGACACAAGCAGACCAACAGACATGGGGGAGGCTCTATGTTTATGACCCCGCACTCCCACCTAGACCACTTCTGCACATACACACACATGCACAGAGCACGCAGAAACGTACGCACATGCTGTGGACCACACACTGCCTTAGCAGATCTGTTTAAAAGCCAGGAGCTGTGTTTATCATTCCCTACATCCTGCTCACAGAAATATTTGTCAGCAAGCAGCGTTGTTTTTTTTTTTTTCTGTTTTCTGTATGTATATGTCTGTACAGATACATATGTGCATGTGCGTCTGTTCAGTCCCTAGAAATTGACATCTGTAGCTTTTTTCTTTTCAGCCTGGTTTGAAATGATTCTAAATCAAACTGCAAGTTAGAGTTCTGAAACCGTATTTTAAAGTGGGTTGAATTCTCAGTCTCTTCCTGCTTTTTGCCTGTCCCTTACCTGTCTTTCCACATGTCTTTCTCATCTTTCCCCGTCTTTTTACTCTTCCCCTTTCACCTATCGTCCCCTCCTCCCTCCAACTTCAGTCCTACAGTTAAGACTTCAACAGAGGAGGACACGAGAGCAGCTGGCAGACCACGGCATCATGCCTCGTGAGTAACGCCTTCCAACACTGAGCTGCCGCACATGCAGGCACACACACACACAGACACACACACACTTCCACTTACATGCTTTTAGTCTGCAGGGTGAGTAAGACAGACAGAGAGAAAGGGTGAGAGACCCCATGAACAAGCAAAGGGAACACGCCATCCTTTGGTCCAAATAGGAATAATATGCAGCTGACATAAAAACACATTTTCTCACTTACCTGCTCTCTAGCCATGCAGATAGTTTTGGTTTTATTTGTCCTGGTTTTGAAATGTTTGCCTCCACCCCATTGCCGTGGTAAGCAAAGTGCTGTTTGAAGTGCTCACCGCATTAACAAAACAACATTACTCTGCATGATCCACAGAACATGCTGTGGACAGGTGTCAATGGAAGTACTTTTACTAAAGAAAAAGCCCCTACAGAAACAGTTTATTATAATAAAAGGGACATGTTTTAGCAGTGAGATGTTGTTCTATCACGGTTAGATCCCAGATGCTAGGTCATTGTGCTTGACTGATACTGTTTTCTTCTTTAAATTTGAGCATATTGTCCCATATTGGTTAAAGTGATAATAATTACTTTTTTTGGCCACTTGGGGGCAGTGGAAAAAGCTGTAAACACAACACTGACATCACCTTACAAAGTCGGTGTGGCTAACACGGTAGCAAACAGTTGCCTATTTGCACATCCAGCAGACACAAAGAAACATTAGCATGCATTTGACGTTGTTTGTCTGTCCACCAGGCAGATTTAAGTCCAATAATCAATCTTGTTTTACCTCTGTTTTGGTCTCCACCAGAAAATAATATTTAGCTGCTAAATGCTAAGCTTCACCAGCTAGTCGCTAACATTGTTAACATGTTTGGTGTTTGGTGCTGGGTAGGTGAGTTTACTAAACTCAGAGCTGCTAGGTCATTGTGCTTGACTGGAAAACCATTTCAAGTCTTTTAGTACAAATAAAACATTGTGTGTGACGACGTTTTTTGGGAGAAACATGGATGTAAAGATCGTAACAACAGCCGTGTGGGAAATACGAATATGACGTTTTCAAATTTGCCCTTTAATTGAAGGTCACCTTGGCTCAATCAGTACTATAAAATCTTGGAAAGCAGTTGTGAGAAGCATCATTTCCCCCAGTTTCACATGAATCGGATCATTGAGTCTGACATGTTGCATGCCATTTAAAAAGAAAAAGAAATGTTTGATTTGTGGTTATCTACTGCAGCTTTGGAATGAAACAATACAGTCAGATACCAGCTGCTTGTAAAAGAACAAACAAGGAAAAGAGAGAAAGAAAGGTGGAGGGGGGGAATGGTGTAGCTCAGGAATCAGCAGATGATTTCACCGATGAACTTCAACCAGAAAGAGGGAACCAATCAGTGAAACCGGCTGCTGTAGTCACTTTTTGAAATCAAAATGATTGGAGTGGAGAGCTACAGATTCTTGATTTATTGTGGTTTTACATGCGCTACAGTATGCGACTGGTGCACTTTCCTTACTGTAAAACAGTCTAACCTGAGTCAAACTGCGTTAGATCTGAGGTCAACTTGGAAACTCTTGTCTTAGAACAAAAGACTGCAAATTAGAGCATTAAAGACAGACAGAAACAGATAGGGAGAAAAGAAAACAGTTAAGATGATGGATGCTCTAAAGAGAAGCAGATCCAGACTCCAGAGACGGATAAATCCACAGGTAGTGACAGATACAAAGGTGGGCGTAGAGGAAGCAGGTGGATCTGTGCCCCCGGCAGGCAGAGAGACAGGCAGATAGCGGCTGAAGCCAGCGAGAAGGCAGACGGGTCGGTGAGTGACCGCAGAGGAATGCTCTCGTGCTGGAAGAGGCTCTCGGCCTCAGAAGAAACAGCGGACGCTCGGCCAGATTTACATCGACGGTACCCGTTTACAGCGCAGCGCCTGCGGAGCGCCACATCAAAGCAGAGGCATGCCCAAACACAACAACATGAAGCATGACCTGCTGTTTATAAGACAGAGGCTTTGTACTTCCAGTGTCTCATAAGACATAGTGATGAGAACAAGTAGACCTGAGTGTACTGAACATACTCTTAAATCCTTACCGTTGCTACGATTAACGGCCTGTCATGCTCTTTAGGTCATGGCAGCACTGTAATGTTTGCGGCTATCTTGCTCAGCTTCGACTGCCTACATGCCACAAATGTCACACACAGATAAATATTTTTGCTGGCACCGAACACACTGGTGGAAATAAAAATTTTAAACATTCATAAGAAGCCAAAGGTTCGTTTAGCATGGGACACTACACAGAGGACAGCCACTTACAAACTAAGATCTTATCAATCCCTTATACTTTAAAGCAACAGTGGGTCGCCTTGGCAAACATGGGAGGAGTGAGCGGTGGCGGCGGGGCAGTGAGTAGTTTCTTTTCTTTCTTTTTTTTTCTCCGTTACTTGCCTGCAGGAACAACAAGGGGACTGGGGGACTTGGACTGCAGGGCAGGGATTTGTTGAATGATATCTCTGGCACTGTTTGCCATTTCACAGAGGCTCCAGCCTCCAGATAAACTGCTGGTAAGTGTGCGGGGGAACGGAATCCAGAGGCCCGGCGAGGCCCTATCAGTTTCTAGGAGTCTGTCACAGATAAGGCAGCAAGGAGAAACGCAATTGGCTTAGCAAGGGCTCCAAGCGCTTTTTTGAACAAGAAATTTCAATTGGTTGTTTATCTCTTGATTGCAGGCGGTGGCGCAGATGGAGGAGGGTTACATAGACTTGCATTTGTAAGAACACACTTTCTTACCCCCACACGGTAGATCTCTAACAACTCTCTAAAGCACCGCCGTCGTTTCTCCTCCCAGCTCTTTATGTCAAAAAACGAAGACATTTTTCAGGGCGTCACAGCATCCTCCTCCTCCTCCTCCTCCTCCTCCTCCTCCCCCTCCTCCTCCTGCTGCTGTAGATGTGAGCCGTCAGATGCTGGCTGGCTCTGCCTGGCTGTGTTATTCCTGCTGGGGAGATGGACACGGCACAGGGTCTGTGTATATATTACCCAGGGAACATCTGGTGTTTATTAGGCTATTCAAGAATCCACCCCAGCCTCTCAGGCTTGACTGGCGTGTGGCCTGCATAGGAGCACACTGTCTGCTTGCTAGCCGCAGGTCCGAATACACACACACGCGCGCGCACACACACACAAACACACACACACACAAACAAGCTAATATTTCCTCATAAAGATAACAGGGCTGTAGCTGCAGGTTTACTGTGCTTTTTCCTGCTTGCTTTTGTGCACAAAAACAGCCATTTTCATTCCCTCAGCAGTGGCGCTTTAATCCTCAGTGGATGAAAACACAAAGGGAATTATTCCTGCCTAATGCACCATACGTCTTGCCTCTAAGTGCTGTGTTTACATTTGACAGAGACAGTCAGCAGGTACATGTATTGCAATAGGTTTAAAGTGTGTCGTATGTTTTTAGGACTGCTGGAGAGTGTTTAAAACTCTGTAAGCCAGCTCCAGACTCACCCGATCATGTTACATTATGCCCGCGCGGGCCGGTGCAGCCGCGTTCAACCACGTTTTTCAGGCAGTTCGGTCACGCAGTTTAAACACACTTGAAGCTCCGTGTGTTCCTGCGATGTCAAATCAGGTCTTAAATCAGGCCAGTCAGTGACAGGTGAGGCAGGAGACTGGGTGGGAAGCTGAGTTATAAACTGGTGACGATGATGTCATCCTGCTGGTGGACGGCGGCGGTTCGCCAACCTGACCACAGGCCGGCACAGGAAAGGCACTGGATCCAGGCTGGCATGATCATCTGCTTCACCCAGTCCTTCTGCCTTCCTGTCGTACCCCCTTTTTTTTCTCTTCTTTTCTTAAAATTAAATTTAAAAAAAATTATGCTCCTTTTCAGGCTCTCTCCATTCTGATATCATTCTTTATTTTTTACTTTAATTAATTTCTTTCTCTTTTCTTTACTTTCATTCTATATATTCTTCCTTCCCTTCATTTTTATTTCAACTTTAAATTTCTCTTCTTGCGTTCTTACTTACTTACATAATTTCTACCTCCACAACATTCTTCTTTCATTTTTTCCGTCCATCCATTTTCTACCCGCTCATCCTGTTGTGGGGGGTCAGCATGCAATGCGGACAAACTCATTTAGAATTTTCCAAAAACAACAGAAAAAACGTCCTCCTTCATCTCATCTTTCAACCCATTCTCCCTCCCACCCTAATATTTCTTCTTCCTTCTGTATTTTCTT
>JAPMOB010243490.1:0-19702 GCA_029875015.1 Lepomis gibbosus | reverse complement strand
CACCAGTTTTACGCTGTCATTCTGTGGGAAACACTGCGTTTTGATTACTTTGTAAGCTGGTTTCATGATACTTGACACGTGAAACCACAACCCTAGGGAACATATTATAACGTATAACCTCATCAACCTACTTCGGAATTGATTTTTTTTATCTCCTACAGAGATTTGGACAGTGACAGTGCAATTGCCGCCACATAGTTCTGTGTTTACAGGCTTTTTTATCTTATGCAAATATGCAAATATACAACTTAAATAATTGCTTTGCAAATGAATGGTAATATAGGGAGCTTTCATATAAAGGCATTTTTATGCACATGTTTATTTATGTGGGCTGCTTTTATGTAACTTCATTGTAACATAGGAAATCTGGATCCAGCTATGGTTATGTTTTTACAAAAAATAGATTGTGTCAGAGAGAATGAAAAAATATGTTGACAAAAGTGGGTTTTCTGCACATGTTGGTGACATAGGTACAGGCATTGGTATAGGTGGTGGTTCTGCCAACCATTTGGGTTTGTTTAAAAGGGCATTTTATGAGATCAATGTTAGAAAAATGTGAATGAAAATTAACAACACTGAAAGTCACTCTTCTTCACAAATAATACCTATTAAATACATTAATTTAAACACTTAGTTGTGCACAACCACACACTAACATACCTCTAATGCCTTACGGACATCCTGCAGGGCAGCAGGGTCAAAAGAAAAAACATGGACACTGGTAGCTTTCTCCATTCCCTTCTCAGCTCTGTTTTTGCTCTTGTCTCCTGGCAGGGCGATGTTGTCTGGTCCACACAGAGGCTGGATCAACCCCCGGGCCACAGCATTACACAGCAGCACAAACAGAACACGAGTCCTGAGAAATACAACACAAAGAATGCTCCAAACTGACATTATCTGGAAAAAACAAGGACTGAAAGATGGGCTCAAGGCCAAACATTTATTTTTATATTTTAGTTTTAGTTCTTCCTTGAAATAAAAAAACCTAAGACCAGATTTTGGATGGCGAAAAGTATGTTTCCATGGCCACATACATGAGAATGTCACTGAATCCCAACATTCACATAATTACTACTATGCCCAAGGACATTGGTCCGTTTTCATGAACACTGACTGCTTCTTTCCATATCCAGAAATAAGTGCAGAGCTTAAACTGCCTCTTTTTCTATGTGTGAGCTTCAGTGACACAGAGAATAAATTAACAAAATTTTCAGAGGCCAACTCTGACCGTGCCTAAAATGATTTTCTGAGGACATGTGTACAATGTGGTGTTATCAGCTGAAAACCTAATAACTTTTAAGTTTCACCCAAATTGAAAGACTATGTTTACACAGTAGTCCACTGAGGGTTGGGTAAATGACTGCTAGGCTGATGAAACACTTTCAAAACCCTCTGAGTTTGCAGTCAAATGTACAGTCATCAGTCTAAAAATACCTTTGTGTTTTTGAAATGTTGACATTTTTTGTCAAACACCTGTGATATTCTGGTAGAGACCTGTTCACAAAAAGCTTGTTAGCACTGTTAGCACTGGACCAAAAAAAAAACAAGAACTCCAGGCATAATTACCAAACAATTCTCTCTAACAGGCATATACGCTGTGACAAAACTGATTAGAGGCCAAGCCTACCCAGTGTACTCTGTTTTTCGAAGGACCTCCACCAGACTCTGGAAGGTGGGAAGCAGGCGTTGGTATTCCCCAGCTACTAACACGTGGCTGCTGTAGTTCCACAGGTAAATGGCTGCATTTGCTACGACCCAGGGCTCCCTGATCTCTGCACCGAGCTCTGCTGCCCGCAAGAAGTTGGAGGTGGCGTAGGCAGACAGAGCCTGGATCCAGTCTCTGAGTAGGGAGAGGGAAAAGGAGAGTGAAAGTTGTGTGTTTGTGTGTGTGTGTGTGTGTGTGTGTGTGAGAGAAAAAGATACCAAAGTTGCCACATGGTTTTTAACAATTAAACTAAAGTTGAAAATGTCAATTAATTTTGCTTGTTGTCAGTTTATTATTTTTTTTTACATGAACAGTTCCATCTATGGAATAAAAGCCTACAACATTTTTTTCAGCAAATTAAATTATGATTTTGTCAAAACTATTTGCTGTAACAAAAGATAACAAACAAAAAATAGAGGAAATGTGGTCACGGAAAGGTACTCACAGTCTATCAGACTGTTTTCCTCAGTGCTTGCATTGCTGCTATAGTTAATAATGACAAAAATATGGCCATGTACAATGCAAGAGCATTTAATATCATCTTTGGGCTTGAAATTAATAAAACGTGCATAAAATCTATGATATGTAAATAATAAAGTAGAAACATACAGCCAGGAGACAAAAGATAAAGAAAATGAACAAAATGTGTATATATTGTTTTCACCTGTAAACAACCCAGTGTGGATCATCTTCAGACACACACACCTCTGTTTCTCTAGCAGGTACAGCTGGGCTGTTAAGCTGGACCCCCTCTGTTAGAAGCTTTTGGACAGTGGCCTGAGCAAGACAGAATACATTTATTTCTTAACTTCAAAAGATAATATTAAAGTTGATTTCCTGTTTTGACAACTTCATAATAAAAGGGGAAGGTAAGACCTTCTGCTACAGGAATCGCAGCTTCTCTAGAGGCATTAAAGCTCAATCGTAGAAGATCAAAGAAAAAAGAGACGACTGGTGGCAGACTACTCAGGTAAGACTAGAGAAACCTGTCTTCATCATCAGACTGAGATGTAAGTATCTTTTAAATGAATGAATTCTCAAAAAATATACACCCATGTGCTATGGAACAAAGAGAGAGATATGTGTCAGGAGCAAGCAGAGAGGCTGCAGTGTGAGTCAATTTTGGCAAGGTCATGTAGTTGCTGTGGATAGTTGTCTCCATTTTCTTCAAAGTGCCGTCAAGATAACATCTCTATGGACTTAATAAAGACTTGAAGCTGCAGGCTTGAGGGGAAGTGGGATTACACAATAAGACAACCTCATGAAACAAGCACAATAGTCTGACTCCAACCAATCAGCATCTACCTCATGGGCTTGTTAAAAATCCCATAATGCATGTCTACTTCTGCAAGCAGTCTTTGTGCCTAATCTCATATTTCAAAAGAAAAGTTCAAGCTGAAAAAAATAAACTAAAATATAATATTCCTATGATCTAACATAGTTCAATTAGTTTTGTGAACATGAACACTTCAGCAGAAAAACAACTGCATCACAATAAGCTTAAAATAAAAAGCTGGTAGACCTGAAAATGTGAAAGTAGTCTTTCCACTGCTCTTGGTACATGATGTACATTAGCATCGGTAATAGGCACAATACACATTAACAATCAGATATCTTTTTTTTTGTAAGTTTTTGTATGTGATCTCTAGAATAAAACTGATAGACTGAGTGCAACTGTAACATTCTCAGAGCCAGATGTTTGTGTCCCTAGAAGATTCCCTAGAAGAGGCTGTCATTCCCCATTTAAAGTTATAATCCAGATGAAATCAAACCCCAGCTTTGATTCCACTAATGGCTGGCATTTTTTTCAGCAATAGCCATGTGTTTTTGACATGCTTTGACATGTATTTACATTCAGTAATTACCTTTCTGTATTCAGTGGTAGTTGTTATTGTTAGTGGCGCAGTACGCTGGATTGAAATTGTCTTCACAGGAAATGAACCTTTCTACTGCTGTTGCGTTACATTTTCAGTGTTCCACTGGCACAACAAGGGTGGCTTTTATTGTGAGGTAACCATATGGGAAAACCACCTTTACTTTGTCCTGCAGCTGTGTGAAAAACAAGTTGCTCCATGTGCATTATGAAATCAGATCACTGTTGCATTTATTATGGACTTAAACAACATGATTTTGTTTGGCTGCACTGTAAATACTGTAGATATACTGTTGCTCTTCTGCTGTATTTCTGACAAAATAGCTACTCAACAATTGTTTGCTATACTTTCTGTTTTGCCAAATCAACCAGGACTGAAGTTTGTGGTATTAGAACTTTAAGCGGATGGATGGATGATGGATCAACAACAAACAAATTCAAATAAAATGCAGTTGGTTGACATTACAGCTAAAAGTACTGGCTTTGTTTGTGTCTGCAAATGCTGAGTGAACCACATTTATACAGTAGTGTATATACAGTAGTGTGAAATCTGTTTTTGTGTATTACTACTGTAAGAACATATGAGAGGTGTGTATGTGTGTCCCGTTTTTGGAGGCATGAGCCTGTAAGCACACACCTCAGCACTGATGAAGTAAATTTCAGCTAAAAGGCGCAGCAAGTCCTTCACACAGGTTTGGCTTCCATTGCAATCGTGACATTCTGCACAGCTTTCTTCTCCTGAGCATCTACATTCTGGATCAAGTAGACAAAATATGTGATGTGAATTCTTTAAGTGACAGCAATCTTGTATTTAACAGTATTCCAACATCTCCTACCACTACTATTACTACTTCCTGTTCACCTGTCTTCTCATATGGAATACTTATAGCCAAATTAATATAGAATATGTTATTAATAATGTTATCAGTCATTTTATTATACTGCAGTACAGTGACAGAGCAGTTCTACTAACTAGATCACACATTAGTTATACTGTATATCTAAGATTGCAGGTTCTCTTTATTCATTCTAATATTCTAATACCTTCTCCCACAGTTTTAAGAGCATTTCTCTCATTTTACCATCAGTCTCAGGATCATTCGTCATCTTACTGTCAGTCTTGGAAATCTTCCACCTCCCATCATCGTAAAGCAGACAGAATCGACAAGCTGCTCGGCACACATCCCATATTTCCTGTTTCCTGGCTGTTTTTGCCAGGGTTGCCCACAACTTTACCCTGGAACAGCCAAGATACAAAGTCAACTTAAGGGATATCTTCCTTTTTAAAACGTGGAGGTGAAGGCAAGGGCACAGCATAACACTGTATAAGATCTAAAGTTGTTTATTTGATGCATGAATAATAAACGTTTCCTTTGGGGACTTCAAGTACTGCTGACTCTGCTCTCTCCCAACGATTAAGCCTGACATTTTTGATATGCACACTTTTCTAAACTATGTGCTATGAATAAGGAGATGTAATTGAAGGTTGCAGTCACACAACAACTTTAACTGCAGAGGACTAATACATCACACATTCAATATTATCTTATGTTCAGTAACAGCAAGGAGTAACACATTCAACAAGGCATAAAAGGCTGATTATAAAGGCAATTTTCCAACTGGGTTTCTGGGGTGCCTGACAGCTAAAAATAAGTTTTAAGAAAACTTTACACTGGCAAGATGACAAAGCAAGTAGAATAAACAGACAGTATGTACAATTAATAGATATAAATGTACAAACACCCACACACCTCTCTGCGTTGTCTTTGTCATCTCCTTGTCTAGCCAGGTGTCCATCCACCTTTTGAACAGATGTAGAGTGATGCTGAGCTTTAGCAAAGAGCTGCGCCATTGGTCCAGATCCAAGACTGCCTACGGGAACTAGACAATTGTTGGAGTACTGAATAAATAAGTCAAACTTTATTAATGCTGTTGGAAAAGCTTCTGTATTTTCTTTAAATAATCAATCAATACAGTCTTCCGGCTAGTACACATAACAAAAAGTCTTGTCAATCTGTTGCACAACTCCTTAGGCCAGAATGATTGTCTATACTTCATAGAACATGGTATAAATGAGCATTCATATTCATTCATAGTGAGAACGTTCTCCGTGTGAGGACATAATGATTAGCTTAGATATGTTGGACAAACACGACAGAACCATACCAACCACCCCCCCACCCCTTCCCAAAACAAAGACAGGGATATTGTTTATGGATTGATGGATTGAATTATACATAGAGGTCTGTGACTTTGCAGTGTTTCAAAGAAGCAACATGCTCCAGTGCCTGTGTGCTCAGCCTGAGTAGATACACACACTCTCTCAACTATCTTATACACACACCTCTCATTGAGTAACAATACAAAACTGTGGCAACATTACATGCTGCAATTAATTAATTCTTCTTGTCTCAAGGGTTACTTGGTGAGCTGGCTTTGAAGCTCAGAACACAATGCTTAAGTGTCATCATCCAGGGGATTCTTGAGGTTTATAGACAAAAACAAGATGTGCCTCTATAGACGAAAGCTTTTAACCCATGCCTGGAGTAGAAGCCCGTCGACTCGCTTTCAGAGGTGAATCCTTCCCTGGGTCATTAGGACTGCTGAATGTTCATTTGACGCTTTGGACCAAGGAGCCTGGAATGACTGAGATCAAAGGCTCTGCTCGAGCTCAGGCCCTTCTGCTCCACGAGCTGCTGCACTCAGCTTGTGGGGCTTCGCTCTGAGCTACGCAGGAACACACCCTGATTCTCTGAGAAATTATAAACAACCTAGCAGCAAAGTTTAATGCTGCCTCTGAAAGAACTTCTGTCCAGACTTAAAGACCAGGGGACAAATTTAAAAACAAGACCGCGAAGACTAATTTTGCTCTGTGACGTTCATTCAGTATGCATTCTCAATCTGCATGTAATCAGTGCCTGCTTTACTGAGACAGCTGCTCATTACCCAATTAGCACAGAGGACTGCCTTCCAGGTGCATTCTGCAAGTAAAGGAGAATGTTGCCGCATTGAAAAACCCATAACAGGATTCTAAAACATTTAGTTATGCCACAGTTCAACACCTCAGATAAATGTTTTATTTTTAATAATTAATAATTTATAATATGTCCTGATCGGTAAGACTGTTTATATTATTAATGCAACACAACTCATTAAATGAACTTCAAAGAAATTGGAAAAATACACCCACAAAATATGGTGTGCCATAGCCACAACAAAGTGCAGAGAAAGCTGAGAAAGTGAGAGAGCTAAGTGAGATCGAGCAGCAGGTTCAGCAGAAGCTCAGAACGGAGCAGAAGGATGGTGGAGAAAATGTACACTGAATGTCTTATCAAAAGAATACCATGACAAAGTAATTTTACAGTTGACCAGGTGTAAAATTAGTAAAGTATAATGAGCGCCTAGCCTCCACATTGTATAATGCTATAAAAAGTCAGATTTTCTGAAGAAAAGTGCCTTCAGAACATACCCTAGATAAGACACATTGTACAGCTTACAAATGTTTAATCAGTGATGGTGTGATTTATGTTGAAGACACAAAAGACTTAGTAAATATGGACGTATGTTCCAAGCAGTCCCTACAAGAAAGCAAATTCTTGCAAAACAGAGATGCCTTAAGAACATGTAGCCTTAGTGAAAACTGAAAGCAAGTAAGAGAAATCTGTACTTTTGGAGGTGTCATCCGCATCCAGCACCATCTGGAAATCATCAGGGGCCAAAAGGAGACCCACAGCGATCAGAATGGGACGATGGTCTGTCTTATCTAGCGGCTGCATGTCCCTGGCCTGAGAAAAAGAAGGGGTTGGATGTCAAACTAGATGTTAACTTGTAGCCATGCAGTTTACTTACAGGCATACTTCTAGGGGGATAGGATGCTCTTCTCCTTTACTGTACCTACTGTATGTGTGAATGCTGAAGTATGCTAGGAAGTGTCACATTTTGTAATGTACATGTGTCTGACACAAATGTGCTGAAAACCTGCTGCATAAGCATAGCGGCTTTATCCTCAGTCCGGGAGGGCGTTTGGTAGAGGGTCCCTCTGAGCTGTAGGAGGTGAAAAGCTGACGACAGGCGTTCTCGTTGTGTCCCGTTATCCAACTGCATGGCTTTCTGGAGCTGAGTCAAAGAAGCCTCGAGGTGCCCCTCCTCCTCTTCAATCACTGCCAGCTCTGAATGGACTTGACAGCGCATCTCTAGCAACATACTGTAAACATAACACACAAACACTTCCAGCATAAACTAACCTATATCAAAGGAACACATCTGTAGGTCTAATACAAAAGTTCAAATTTGGAAATGGTAATGATAAATAATTGAAGAATATCTAAATGTTTGCTATAGCAATAAAGTAACAAAAGACCACAGTGAAACAAACCAGACAAAAGTTACTGATATCATAATGGTATTTTTCTTTCAGATGTAAGACATATACATATACTGCAAGACAAAGTGTTTTTCCTCAAACCTTGAAAGTAATCACTGTAAAAATGTAGAGGTAGATGTGGAAAATATATTGATGGTGAGTGTTGATCAGTCTGCATTACCATTAAAACCAAACTATGCATTATTAAAACATAATCAGAGCTATAACATTTAAGATCATGCTGATCCCATGCTCTATAGAATATTTAAAAAAATGTGCTCCTATGGACATGAATGTTGAATTAGGCCAAAACTTGTTTGTAACTTTTTTTATAACTAAGCCATAGAGCACAGCCAAACATATGTTAAATGATATGCAAACACAACAATAAAAAAAACAACTAAAAAGCCCTAAGACATACACAACAGCCATGTATCATGACGCATTTAAAGAAGATGGAAACCTCTGCATGTCTTCCAGTACTTGGGCCACACTGAGCAGAGGTGTCTTGATGCGTTTCCTAAGGTTGTGCTGCAGGAGGGGCAGGCAGAAGTTCCACTGGGTAGCACACACTGCCTGCATGGCCTGAGGTTCCCCCTCGCTCACTGCAGTCTGCAGCAACTGATCCAGCTTGCCTATCTCCTTCAGACGTGCCTGTGGGATAACATCTAAATCTATCTCGCTCTCATATAGCAATGACAGCAAAACACGTCTATCACTTGGCAAATATACTTGGATTGAATTGGACTGAATATGTGGTGCCAATTTTTAAATGTGACAGTTTTACCAAATGAGATTACATGATTCTACTTCCCTCAAGAATTGTTTTTCTTAAGAGGAAAAACTCCTGAAAATATATTAGGGTGATTATAAGATATATAATTAAAATTTTCCATTGAAACTAACTGATGAAGCACATTTAGGTGGGTTAGCAGTTCCTTAAAGCAGGGGCAAGTGAAGGGTGGTTCTATATTTAAACAAAGATTGAGTTTACAGAAAATAGTATTTTCTGCCTGCATTATAACATGCAGCAGAAATACAAGGCTGATAAGTCGGGCATAGGGTTGAGCACCTCCACACTGGCTTTGGAATAGTAATTCATCGTTGCCTCTCTCTTCAGGAGGGTGATTTCACAGTTGACACATTCCATTATTATGCGTTGGCCAACGCACTAAAAAGACAAAAACACATGTGATTCCAAGAGGTTCAGCAGTGCACTGGAGACAAGATGACACATATTTCATTTAAAGTTTTAAAGCACAGGCCGTGTTCCTAATTATGTTATGATTTCACTTAATTCACAAAGTATGTAAAAGCAAAACGGGCACATTTATGAAAAAAAAATGATATACCTTTCTATGAAATACATTCTATTTTGCTGAAAGTAATTAAAAATGCAGAAACCTCTTGGGCATGAGCTCAGCTAATTAATCTCATCTACTGTCAAGTGCCTACTTAAGAGGGGATGTCAAATCTATGCATAAATTTGCATGTTTCCATAATACAGTTACAGCATGGAGCCACACTACTGCCTAAGGTTTCAAGAGAATAGCGGACACTCACAGCATCTCCCACCGACCTCAGCGCTTTCAAACAGTTGGCAGCAACTTTCTGATGCTTCATTTTCAAGGCCAGCAGAGCCAACTCCAGTAGGAAGGCAGCTCTGCAAATCCAAGATAAAACAGAATTTATACAATTCACAACACTTCAGTACAGCCACGTACTGACCTTGGGATATCCATACTGTATGTGGTGGTACTGTAGTGGGAGGTAGAAACAACGGTACGATTGTTGGGTAGGAGATTTGTTTAGGACGCTTTGGGTCACAGACCTGTCAGCTGGTTCGATGGGTGATGGGCTCTGAAGAGGGCTGGAGTTCACAGGTTGTGCAGATACTTCAGTACAATCCACCAGGAGATGAAAAATCTGCTCAAGCTCCGTTTTTGTAGGCTCATCCTCATTTCTTTCTTCCAACCTGCTACAAAAACATGTGCATATTTATTTACAAACACTTATGCATCCAAGACTATGCATGCATCTGTATTTCCATTAACCCTCTTATACACTCACACCAAACACTGCATAAACCTTTGGCAAAATAACCTATATGATGCTGGCGATGGCTGAGTCAGACTGAGTCATGCTGTCATTCTTTATAGCTGAGCCGCAAAGCCATAAAGACCTCTGACATGTTGAGTACATCCCTGCAGAAAGGGGGTGGGGGCTGGGTCTGGCTTTGTACTATGCCACACCAGAAGCCATACTATACTATTAATGTATACAGGCAGCCACAAAAACCTGACCACTATGTGACGCCACAGGCTAACCTGAGAGCCAGTGGATTAAGTTTAATGTTTAAAAAAGCTCCCAAGTTAATTTCAGGATCAAAAACGCATCCATATCCCTCTGCAAGTCCTGCATCTTAAGAAAATATGGTATCTATTTAAAATACACTTTGCAGGTTACTAATACAGAACGGTAAAACTGACTATCTATTTTTAGCAGGACACTTTCAAAAAAAGAAAACATGCAATTAATAAATAATGCATGCTCTTTCAAACACAACTTTGCCTCCACAACTGTTAACAAGGCAAACAAAGATCTAAGGCTTCATTTCTTGGACAACTACAGTTACAGTACGACTTCTTTAGTTTAGCTGCAGATTGATGGAATGGGCTTTCATCGTGACAACACAAAAACAATGCTTTCTGCAAAAAATACTCTAGCAATTTCAGAGCAGAAGAAAACAATCCTTTACTTACTGTTTAAATTCTTGTATTTTGTAAATCACTGCTAAGGTAGGAGACTGTCTGCTCATTTCAATTAGGACATCACCCTCTGTCAGCTTGTGATGTACCTAAGGAAAGAAGAGTAAAGGCAGAAGTTACTCAAATATATTTATATATATATATATATATATATATATAGCAACAAAATTGTGAAAGAAAGAAATGCTGTTTACCAGTAATGTAAAGAGTCTTGGAAAAAGATGTGGGCTATGTGACTTGATGAATTCGACTGTAACTTTGGCAAAACGTGCAGCATCCTCTGTTTTCCCAGAGTCCACAATACATTTGATCAGGTGCCTGAATAGAAACAAAAATAATAAATTAATAATATTTCACTCTGAAAGAACAGTATTTTGCAAACAATCCAATATAATCAACTAAAACAGCTCTTGCTTTATGAAGCTTGTAATGTTCAGTTTTTGTTGACACTGTGGTCTAGTAGAATTGCACTGCATTTGTATCCACCTAATATGGATGACACTTAGCAATGGATTTCAGACACACTGTACCCAGTCTTATTACACACAGTTTTTCTCAATTGCTTAAACACATTTCTTGAAACTCTAAACACAAATCCACAACTTCTCACCCAATTACCCAAACATCTTTTCAGGTCAAAATGAAGCTCTCCAATCAAAACCATTCAATCTTGCTGATAAACCAAACTTTGCTCTCAGATATTACACACGAGTCCTCAAAAAAACACACACTGAAACACAGTCTTACACACTGGTGAGATAAATTCAGAACAATACTATGTTTAACTGGCATTGAGAATGTTACTTGTGGTTCTCCAACTCTAAAACTGTTTCACATGATGAACACAAAAGAAATAACAAAATGAAAACTTTTGCACATTTGCACAGATTTTTATTCCTTAGTGTGCTGCCCCGGTGTCCTGTCTTTGGTCTGGGACAGGCCAGAGATTCTTGTTCTCCACCTCCTCCCCTACCTCTTCCACCTCCTTTCTTCACCTCCTCCTTCACCCTACTCCTGCTCTGCCGCCTCCACCTCCTCATCTTCTCCTATCCCATCTCCTCCTCCAACTCCTACTGTTCCTCTTTCTTCTTTCTGGCATCCTACACCTCTTTCTTTCTCTCTTTCTGCACTGACCTTTTATTTATCTTACCTAGTGAACAGTATTGAATGCCTGTGCTTTCTCAATGACCACATGGTGTAGGCAATGATAAATGAAGGGATTTGTGTGTAGAGTTTAAGGGAATGTGTGAACTTTTTGAAAAAATGAGTTATGGTTTTTAATAGTTCAAAAGCCTGTTTATAGTATTTAAGCAATGGGGACAAACTATAACACCCTGGCTGCCTGTGTCACTGACATCACACTGTGAATGAACAGCACATGATGTCCTCCAAACTAAGATATGATTTGGGCCTGATGTGTCATGGCGGAACATGACAAAACAGCTTACATTAGAACAGATTCTTCACTCCATAGAGGAGAATAAGGCAACAAATGAACTGCTGGTTAATTAGCTCTGTGCGACATCCCCATGAATCCAGCATAAAAATGGACAAAATCAGGACAGAATTTATTCATGAATGAGAAGTAAGAGAGCATTGCAGGGTCACTTGCATCATGAGCTCAGCCCTCCAGCTGTGGTCCTGGTCTGCCACCTCCTCCAGACTTTGGACCACCTGCCTAAGGGAGGGGACGAGGTGGTGGCACCGCCCTGGCTGCAGGAGAGGACGCACTGTCTGGAAGTACAGCACTGACGCATTGAACACTATGAAGTAGTGTCTGTAAGAAACAAACCACATGCGTAAGAGGTAAACAGAGAACACTGAATTATTTATGTGATGCACATGCAAGCCATTTCTTCTCTTAGTACAAATCAATTGAGACCAAGTCCTGTGAATTGCAAATGTATGTGGATTAGCCATCGTCCAATGAGCCTCCAGAGAGTGCCCTGTATAAGCTTTTTATGTGAAATAAGCGAAATTTATGAATTCAAGTTGCAGTTTTAGAGGAGATTGTGTGAACACACTGTTTGAGCACTACTAATTTATTCACCAGAGAGTGTGTTGCGCATTAGTCTGGGGTGGGTGTATGAGATATGTATTCCCATTGGTGTTAATTTGGACTGCTCATTCAGCCCTTTTATTGACAGGTTATGAGTTCATTAGCAAATCAGTGCTGATTTCTTGCAAAGGCTAAGCAGCTATCTCCAAACACATCTCTCAGAGTAAGGAACAGGGGACCTTATCATTTCTAAGTTCTATTTATTACACGTATATTTATCATCCTTTTCACCCCGCTCACAGATACTTCCAGTCAGCTGCATACTGAATATCATCCATTTGTGAATAAGGGGTAAGGGTGAAGCATGAAGAATCATGTTATGTTTCAACAATGTTCTTTGCAAATCAAACTTTCATTTCCTAGAAAATTTCAATAAAGCAGACTGAGCCCTCATAACCTATTACAGCTAAAAAAAACATCCCATTATGAATATTTTGCTTTCATTAAGTGTTTCTACAGATGCACCTTAGCACTACAGTGACAAATGCCAAACTATATCAGAGATGATAAACATTGCATGGCATAAATTGGCCAACTTACTTGACACCGTTAGAACAAAGCCAAGCACACATCTGAGAGGTTCCATACCTTGGTTCAGATTTTGAAATTTCAATTGCTTTGAGAAAATACAGCACAGCCTCTTCAAAGTCTTCCTAAAATAGAAAATAATTCAAAAGAGGAAATGAGAACTTGTCACTTCATACAAACTTACAACGATCAGATAAACAAACTATTCAGTAAAGGCCACAGTTTGATAAAATACTAATTAAAATTTTAAACCACACTAAACTGTGAAAGAGACAATGGCTACGACACCTGCTCCAATTTTAGTGCAAATAAGTTCAATATATCAGAAACGGTGTGTGTGTGTGTGTGTGTGTGTGTATAATTCATTTGTAAAGACACACAAATACACACAACCCCATTGAGGAGATGTCTTCGATTTACTGTCCTCACCACACTTCCAGTGGCCGGCGGAGTCTTCAGCTGGCCCTGGCAGAGGTAGGCTCGACATAAAAATTGATTAGCCGGCGGATCCCCTTCAAAGTACATCTTTAGACACGCTGTGCTTATCTCTAGACGACCAAGCTGAAAACACAGAAAAGGAGACGAATGCCAAACAAAATACATTTTTATACCTTATCTGCATTTTTCCATATTTGATGCATTTTTAAAACAATTCAGAAATGGCTTAATGTATATGTGGTGCACATTTATTTCACGCATGACAACTGCAGACTGTTGCCCACGAGAATGTCAGTACTGTGTTGTATACTGTTTCCTGTTAACTGTCGGGAGATAACCTTGTAACAGAAAATACCACTATACCATACTTTTTAATGATATATGGTCTGGTTAAGTATTTTTTAATTTTTTCTCATTCTTAAGATCAACAACTGAAACTTAATGGACACTTGATCTTGTGTTAGAAAATGTTTTCCATATAAATACCAGAAAAGTCATCATATCTATCATGTTTTCATGCAACAGGAATTCATGCTTCTATAGAAAACTGAAGAATATGTGATGTGGTTCTGCTGTGGACAAGGACTAATTCAGTATTCACTTAAGCCTGAGACATCAATGCACGCTGCATTTTCACTGAAAAAGCTTGGTTTATGATATAAAAAAAGAAAGAACAAATCACATTATGGAATTTCACTGTGTTTCATTATTCAAATATGCTTCCCTTGCCCTAGGACAATTCAATCTATATAGTGAATATTCATTATTATCTCATACTGAGAGAATGGTCAGATTTAGTTAACTAAAGTTACTGTACAAAAACAGTGACATAGAACAATAGTGGCAGACTTTTTTATTTCCATGATTTCCTATATCAGTACCTGTAAACACTGTCACCAACAGCCTCTGTGTTAATCAACCAAAACCCTGATTTATTTAGTCAAACCCAATTCATCCTCTCTACATGCCACTAATGTCAGTAATAATTCATGAACTTCCACAGAAGAAGATGCTTACATATCATCACAGTAGCAAGCATTTACTAATATAAATGCGCTCCACATTTTTCACAGTCGGATGCAAATCTTTCATTCTTGGAGGCAGCTTGAAGCATCGTGTCTTATGCGACATCTCAGCAGTCATGAACTCCTCACAACATGAAAACACTCCACAAAGCACAGGAAGGCAAGGTTGCAGGCACATTCAGAGCATGTGTTTTCTCTTTCATACAGTCGATTTCAGCATCAGAGTCTTATGCTGACTGTAGGCTGATGTGTGTACACCTACACGAGTTGTCCCGGTGACAGAATTTATAAGGCTATCAATTGAATTGTATGAAATGTAGTCTATTTATCTTCATTTAACTAGTAATCAGAATTCACACTGGAAAGCAAATTAATCTAGCATGATATAGACAGTATTTTCACATTATAATTATGATTAATACTTGCAGCACTTACATTAAGGTGCAGTTTAGAGTTAACTGGCAGTGAGAATTAGTTCTTCAACATGGCTACATAACATAACATGCCTACCTTTAATAATAATTACAATCTGGTTGGGTTACTAGTTTGCTATTTGTTTGTCACACAGACAAGACAAAACCAGCTCCTGTGTTGCTGCTAGAGTAACGTTACTACTGTGAGTTTATGATCTCGATTCAAGGATAATACGATTATTTCCTGAGAAATCACACACTCAACTGAGCCTTTTATCCAGGGACTGCGGCTCATGACCTCAGTATGACCTGACCTCTTGCTTCGACCCTGCTGACAGTAGGGTCATGCATCCCCGCCTCAGTCTCACCTGCAGAGCTGCTTCCGCGCAAATGACATGCAACTCCAGGGCAAGGCGTGGAGGCCGTCCGCTGGTTACAGCTGCTGTCGTGTCCTTGATTAATTTGTAGGCTGACTGCAGAGCTCCATAGTCTACATAAATTACATGCCGTTAAACACAATCAATACATACTTTCACAAGTCATTACAACCGTAATTGTTCCTGAATTAAGTTACAAACCGTGCTGCTCCTTTGCCTTGTTTAGATACTGACGAATATCCAGGTCCATGCCAGGTGAAAGTTAACTTTCTAACGTAACACGTTTAATGATAGATATATACACGGGTATATAAATAAAATAATATTATATTATAATTATATTATAATAATGAGTTGCGTCTGTAATTAACGTTAGCTAGCTAACGTTAGAGTAAAACTAATTTACGTTAACGCAACGGTGATTTTAAGCTAACTTAAGTTAAGTTAAGTTTACAGGTGCGAAGCTAACGTTAAGTTAGTCAACAAAATACAACACTGTTTAGCTGTTCGAAAACCAATAGGTCCGTACGTATTAGTTTATTTAACAAATAACTAACCCTGTGTGAAAGGAAATACTGGACCTAACTTTAACCACCCCACCATCAGCGTTTGTGGTTGGGAAGCGTTACTAAGCAACCCGGGCTTGAACTACGGTCAACGGAAGGGACAAAAAGGGTTGACACAAAAAGCGTACATTTACATTCTACTGACTACTAGAGGTTACCTTGTTCATTAAAGCTTCAGTCAAAGGTTCATTCAACCTCCAAAACGAACTACTTGTTCTGTACCTTCATTTGGACTCCTCATTAATCACAAGAACATGTGGTGCATTGGCAAGGAGATGCGAGAAAGAATCAAAATTGCAATTGCAATGCTGAAACATGGATGGTTTTACGTGCACAAATGCTTGTGCATTCTTACTGAGGGCAAGAAATGGTTTGATATGTCTTTCACTACAAAGTCCATCATTCTATCATGGCATGCTATGTACGTTCCCTTATAAACATGGCAGCAATTCAATGTGGCAGTATTTCAGTAGTCTGTTCAGTAGTATAATGCAGACAATGAGGAATCTGAATTGTAGGGAACCAGATAGACACACACGCGCACACACACACACACACACACACACACACACATACACACAAGCACCTCTTCATGCTTGTGGTCCCAACACTTCTTAACTTCAAAGTGCATCATTAGAAATCAGGCCACTCAGTGTGCAAATGTAATTTACTTGGTCAAACCAAATATAGCTACTGATGTGACAGGGACAAAGTAGTGAGGCAAGGCAAACTACTGTGGCTTTCCCTATAATGGACTTGGGGTTCCTAGTTTGAGGTTTAATTGACAGAATCGTGTATTACCTGTCAGTATTTCAAAGCAGCATAGATAGCTCCTCAGTGGCCTTCAGGCAAATTTGTTCAGCGGTTCATCATGGGATCTGTCTAAATATACAAACAGAAAGTAATGTTCACCCTTTGGAATGGATTTAATTGTGAAATATATAATTATTTTCAGGAAGAGATTTTCTCTGTTACTTGGCCTACTTAACTGGGTTGAGTTGATGCTTTTTTTTTAAATTTCACAACTGTCTTTTGCTAATAAATGTGAGTGAATGTGATTATTTACTGTATGCTCAATGTTGAATTTCAGACATAGACACTTACATCTGTACTCCTGAACATTTCAGGGAGACATCCAGACATAGATTTATATTTATTATTTATGTCAGACTTCAATATGAAGTAGGATCTTTGTATCAGTGCATCACATCTAAAATTCCAAATATAAATTATAAAACCATAGAAACTTTCTTGTGTCACCTATACTCTCATTTAAACAGATCAAGTCCAAACATGCACAAGCAACTTTCTAAAAATGAAGGTACAGAACAAGTAGTTTAAGTTAGTGATACAATCAATTCATGGCAAAAGAGGGTGTGGCTGGCTTCACAAAGCCATTAGCCAGGCAACCTGGCCAACACAGATGGTGCTATATAATGATGGATGGGCTCCTAAAATCCTAAATGGGTTTGTTCAGGCTGACATCCAGTATGTAACAACAACACACCCATCCTGCTGTGTATATTACAAAAATGTAATAAAAAATGTAATACTGCTGTATAATCCTACAAAAATATTTACAATATAGCGTATTGCATTAAATGATATCTGTCAACATGAATAAAGATAAGAATGTAGACCCCAGGACCAAGGTTTCACCATGTGGCTGTGGAATTATTTACCAGAATTAGCTTTTTTAAAATCAAAGTAATAATAGTTATAAGACAGAGTATGTGCCAATATCCCAGGAAAAGGCACCAGGGCATTTTCGCTGTGTTCACAATATCTGACTTTAATTTACTGTCACTGGAGCTTCTCCGGGAATGTCTCATATTAGCAAAGCAAGACTTAACTGTCTTGGATTACATGAATAACAAGCCTGGACTCTTTTCAGAATTTAATTTAAGGACCTGTTCTGTCCAACAAATAAAAGCTAAGCTCCAGTTAGTGCTCAATAACAGATTGTAGCTCCATTCAATGCCCGTTTACACTCCATCGTAAATACTATTTTGCCTAAATGCGGCATGTTTGGGTAATGGTCTCTTATAAAATGAGAAAGGAAATTGAAATGCCATTATGTGATAATCCCTGAACTGTGTCTGTGAGTTATCTTTGGACCAGTGCACAGACTGTAGCCACATATAATGAGGATATAACTGCATGTCACAATCTTGTCAGCAGCACTGATGAACACAAAGGTGGAGAACAAAGATAAATAATGCACCACCAGTAGAGAAGTTACATTAATCATCCCAGCACTTTCCACAGATGAATAGAAGCAAAAACCCAAAAGGCTGGTGCTTTTGTGTTTCACACCAGGAAGCTAATTGTAAACATGCATTCAGATAACGAGGATGAGTTGCAACAGATTTGTTAGCTGTTTTAAATTATTTTTTGTTTATTTCCAGTACTTAGAAGTTATAATGAGATTGTTTTCTAAAAAAAGGAGCATGCTGATAATGCTAATCCTTTAACAATCCATGTTTACTGCAGTTAGTTGGCATCTCACACAGTGTTCTATTCTGTGTTTCAGTGTGTGTGTGTGTTTCAGTGTTAAATGAAATAAATTTGACTTGGAAAACTTCTGAAAAGATATGGTCCTACACCCCTAATTTATGATATATTGCACTATCCTTAATCAAAACATTGAACTGAGAGCAGGAGTGTTTATATACAGTGGTGGATGAAGTATTCACAATACCACACTGCAAAAATACTACTTAAAAGTGAAAGTACTGTATTGACAATGTTACTAAAGGAAAAGTATATAAGTATATTCAGGAAAATGTACTTCTAGTATGAAAAGTAAAAGTACTCAATGCAGAAAAATGTCCACTGTGAATGTTATACTATTACATATTATATCAATAGATTATTATTACTCCTGCATTATTGTAAGCAGGATTTTACTGTTGAAGTTGGTTGCGCTGGAGCTCATTTTGAACATCTTTGTATCGACTGCAACTAATAATTATTTTCATTTTGAATTCATCTGCTGATTATTTTCTCCATTGATCAACTGATTGTAAGGAAACTGCAAACAATGAGAAATGCTTTCAAAATTACCCCGAACCAAAAGTGACACCTTCACAATGTTTAATTTAAATCAACAGTCCAAAACCCAATATTATTAACACTGTATTCAAATGACTAAAATAATAAAAAGGAAAAGCGGCAAATCTTCATAATTTTGAAGCTGGAACCATGAAATGTGGTTGCATGAAAAATGACTTAAACAATCAAAATAGCTGCCAAGTAATTTTCTGTCAACGTTGTTGTTTCAGCTGTAGTTTACTTTATAACAAAACGTCATTTTTTAAATTTTATTTGTATTTATATACTCTTTATATGTTGTGTGTGTAAAAAGCTTAATTTGTAAATCAACTGCTAAAGCTGTTAGATAAATGTGGTAAAGTTAAATGTACGCTATCCCCCTCTGAGAAGTAGAATGTCGCTTGAAAAGAAAAGTAAAGCACATGTATCACAAATTTGTACTCATTATACTTAGTCCACCACTGTTTACATATTTGTTTGCATCAAGCCGAACACACACACACACACACATACACACACACACACACACACAC
>JAPMOB010243487.1:0-11033 GCA_029875015.1 Lepomis gibbosus | reverse complement strand
CCAGAGAATCTGATCTGGAGAGGGCAGAGGAGAGGACCGGCAGCTCGGGAGAAGTCCCGGTACGCCAAAGAGTAAAATGTTGAGGTGCCGGGGGGGCGAACCGGCGCACTTCAAGCACTGCTCAAAACACAAAAGACACCGGTTTATGTTTATTGAAACACAAACATGTTCCCTTTCCTATCTTTAATGAAACTGCCTTCCTTCTGCGTAATTTTTATCGGACATTTTGTGATCGTTTCTATACATTTCTCATCTCCACTTGTTAAAAACCGTAGTTTAACGCGAGTGTGGAAAGACCCAATCTAGAGCCGGGATGCCGTCAATTCGCAGGTGACAAAATCGCCATGCATTGTGGGAGATGTAGTTTATTGTTCATGAACGCTTTACAGCAGCGTAAACTTTTATTTTGGGACAATCATGAATCTTTAAAGCTTTCGCGGGCCACATAAAACGACGTGACGGCCCGCGGGCCTTGAGTTTGACGCATGTGGTTTAATACATACTGCTGACGAAGAAAGTCAAGAGGTGTTGGTCTGTGCGTGTGTCGGTATGTGAAAAAATAGAAATAGCGTTTTTATTTGAGATTTGTTAGAGTCAAAGCACTTCCTGTAACCTCATGCAGTTTTGGTTATGTTATTTAATAGTGAACGCTTTTATTATGAACATACAATTGAATGGACCAAAGTAAGAATGCTGGTGCTAATGTGGATTGACAGAAGGAAAGAAAGAACTTTCCATTAAAGAAAAGTTTGCTGTCAGTTATAGTACTTAGCAAGAAAGAAAATTGGAATCGGTAGGTCAGACTTAAAAAAAAGGGAAACAGGAATTGGCCAAGAAAATTGCAGTCAGTATTAGAAAAGACCACGTTGTTGTGATTTTGTCTTGTCAATAATTTGCATACATTCAGCCAGATTATTTTAATCTCCTGATAATGGTTTACCTAAAATACAATGCTTTTTTCCCCTCTCCTTCATTGAGTTATATATCTTTTTTGTGCATGTAACAGGTTTACAAAGTTAAAAAGCCCAAAGTCCAGCCCAACGGGAGTTCTCATCTCCCGAAGAACACTCTGCCTGAAAACAGCTCGTTTGTAGTCCACGCTTTTCTTCTGTTTCTTGTAACATCACAAAAAAAACATGCGTCATAAAACACACGGCAAGCGGCTACTCTGACACGCCCTCAAAAACACCAGTGGAAAAACACTGAGCTGCAGCACACAGCTCTCCTCTTCCTTCCAAACACTAGCTACCCTCCAGACAGTCAACAGACATAAAGTTATTACTGTGATGTAGAGACAGAGCTCAGTTAACACTTTATGGATGATCCTTTTGTTACAGATTAATAACTCAACACTCTGAAACTCTTGCTCCAGTCCATATTGCTAAGCTGGTAAGTGGAACATATACAGCTGAACCGAAGCTGTTTTTACCGGCTTCTCAGTGCCCGGCCTACTCTGCTTCTGATTGGCTCGTAGTCCTTAACTAAGAACTGCACATGTGCAACACCCAACAAAGATCACATAGAGGCAAGATGTATCACGCCGTAGCTAAAACGAAGCGAGACACAGGGTGAAAAGAGCAGCTACAGCGATGTGCAGTATAACACAAATAGTGTTTTTTGAAAATCTGACACAACCTCTAAATAAGATTATTAACCTGAAAACGAGCATAACACCACCTCTTTAAACTACTAGTGTATGCTGTTTTCCATGGCCGCAAACCTGATGTTTACAAGGATTGCAACTCTCAGCACAGCGTTGTCACTAAATGTCTAAAAAAGGAATGGACAAGCGATAGCCCAGAAACACTGACAGAGAATAAAATACATTTAAAAAAAATTATTACTGGAACTAGTGGCTCAAGTGGTTAATATGTGTTCCAAATATCTGCAACATCGCCTGTTCAGTTCCAGCGGTGGCCCTTTTGTTGCAGGTCATACCCCTCTCTCTCTCTCTCTCTCTCTCTGTCTGTCTTTCTCTCCTTGTGTTTCCTGTATCTCTGCTGTTACTACAGAAGATGTGTTAACACAACTTATTCAGTGTAAATGCTTATTAATGTTAAATATAGCAAATATTTCCTATTAATGGATGAGTCAAAATCATCAGATGGGCAGTTGCCAAGGTGAAGTGCCTCTTGATAGTGTTCAGCCCAGAACAACAGCAGCATATAGACTCTTTGAGTTATGCCATGTGTCCTGGTCAGAAGAGGCTTTTTATTTGACCAGTTTATTCATGTCTTTTCACAGCTAGGCTCTATTCAGACCTTTAATTAAAGCCCCCGCTAACAGCTCTGTGGCAGCACGGCACTGATGGATAAATGAAAGGAAAAGCTGGCTAATTAGTACAACGCGCTTTGCATGTGGTGTTTGAACACCGGGGGCCTCATTTATAAACATCGCGTACGCACAAAAGAAGGCATATGCCACTCAGCAAACATCAGGATTTATAGAAAACAAATCTCAATGTTAGCGGGGGGGTTAGGGGGTGTATTCCTATTCTCCACTTTATTTTAGTATTTACGCACTACTTGAATTTGCTCACCTTGCTTTTCTCTTCAGTTCTTTTACCCACACACACACACACAACACCTCTGGTCTCTCACTGCAAACACACCGGCTTGCCCCACCCTCTTCCTGTGTCTCTCTCTCGCTGTATGTGTCTGCTGACTTTCTCCATCACGAGGAAATTTTATAAAGTTGCCTAAAAGACACAAAACTCGTCTCGAAACTTGGATTTTTTTTTTCCATTTTGACAGCAGCAGGTGTGCTGCATGTGGACGAGGCTTTCTAATGACGTAGCCTATCAAAACCAATGTGGTGTGTTCACTGTCGCTCTACCTGGTCTGTGCTTAGGATTGGGCAAAAATGTTATCACGATAAAAACATTTCGCATCGTTCGATTTTGATAATTATCACAATATAAGTCAAATCATTATTTCTTTCAAGTTAAAAGGCAGATTTTTGCTCCTGAGTGAAAATTGAAGAAACCAGTTGGTAAATTATGTGGTTAAACTTATCTTCATGGTCAGAATGTGACTTGATGCCAAACAAGTCTGAGGTAGAACATCCAAAACAATGTTCTTACTAAATATAATTAGTTCATCTTTTTTTCAACTAAATAAATATTTGAATAAAAAATTAAGTGCTTATTTGTTCGTGATTCAAATGAATTAAAGGAAATATTTATTGACGATATATTGAACATTTATTATATTGTTATTGAGGAAAATTATATTGTGATCATTATCATTATTGTTTTATTGCCCAGCCTTGTCTGTGCTTGTAAAATATCCACTGTGTCAGCATCTTGTAATACCAGATAACATCTCTCTCTGCGCTTCTTTGCAAAATGCTTCAATAGGTTGCCAAATATACTGTTACTTTACCTGGGCAGCCTCCTGAAGTAAAGGTGTGAGGAAAACACTGACACATCATATTCTTCACATGATGTCACATGGTTTGTTGACTGTACGCTTTTGTTCTCTGAAAGTTCACAGAATCCTTTTGTGAGCGTATCTCACACAGAGACGCACACTTTACACAGATCGGGGGGCCCCAGTAGTGACCTAGTGAAGACTGCAGTCATAGTTTGTGCTCCACTTTTTGTTTTCTGGCATAATGACCTAATTTATTTGTCCTTCTAATTCCCCCTCTGCATTTGTCTCTCAGGAGCCTGTTTGCCAGGAGGGTGAAGGACGGTCGGCCAGGGGCGCAGATAGACCCAGGGTGGAAGCTGTTTGGGAAAGTTCCACCACGTGAAGGCCCCACTAAGGACCCTAAGAGAATACAAACGGTAGAATTTTCATTTTGGGATCACAGCATTGTCACATGATAATTGAAGACCACCCACCTTATGAACACCTCATTTATTTACACAACACACCATGCAAAAAATCGAATCACAGGTTTACACACACGTCAGTGATGACTGCAACATCAAATGATCAGCATCAGAATTTTTGTGTATTTCAAAAGTATTAAAAGTTACTGTTGAATAATCTGTCTGTCAAATGTGGTTAAGGGTTAGATGATTATCATCATTAACAAATTTTATTTTCAATTACAATTTTGTCCTCCAACAATTATGAAACAAAGATTATTGTGCTGTTTTGTCTTATGCTATCAATCCCCTATTTTAGGATGGGTTAAGTGCAGAGAAGAAATTTCCCGACAGCGATCAATAAAGTTAAATCCAGTGCACCCCATTCCTTTACTGTGGTGCCCCTCCATAAAAGTCGAAAGTCACCTTCAGCCAGGCTGTGGCATGTTCAGTTCAGCTCACTGTGGTCCGGTAAATAGTTTTTTGCGAAAGTCAGATCAGACCGGCACTTGGATTTGGATGTGCGTCTATCTGTGCTGTTACGGTACCGGTGCTCTTAGCGGTCAAATAGGATGAGAATCACATTTCAGTCATCCTTTATCACATTTTATATACTAAATAAAAATGACATCATACAAATAAATAATGAACAAGAAATTATTAACCAATGAAATAAACAGGCAGTCCAGATAAAATCAGGATTTGCTGTCCGATAAAAGTGTTATAGAAGAGACTTCAAAGAAGACATGTAGTCAGACAGCCTATTTTAATTAGTATGTGTGCACCAGCATCACAGTTTGACCAATGAAATTGTACTGCTTAATGCAATGTTCAAAATGAATTAAAATGTACATGCATGTCAGCCAACCGCTGGTAAATGTATTGATTCATTAATAACAACTATACTTACTGTGCGTCACTTACTGGCAACAAGTGTGGTCTAAAGTTGATATCAACATGGCCTGTAATTAGCAGGTGTTATATAGCGGATGCAGGAAGTTCAACTCCTTCACACAGTTTACAATATTTTTGAAAATTCGGTAATGTAAAAATTCCGGTAATGCTGCAGCAGATTTTTTTTTTTGATTTTTTTTTTTTTTTCAGTAGAATTAAATTTAAAGTTCAAGATAATAATTTACATTTACTCATTTGGCAGATGCTTGTATCCAAAGCGACTTACATTTAAGAAACAACATAAAAGCATCAACAAAGCATCAAATACAGCACGAGATGTACAACTGACGATACATACTAGTAAGAGCAGCAATAAATACTAGTAAGAGCTCAGAGTACATATCGCATCAGTGGGGTAAATACCTAGGGAAAGAAGTTAGAGTTAACAAAAAAGTGCAATCAATACAAGATAATTGTAGGGGATAGAAGAAGAAGAGCACAGGAAGTTCATGTTAGAAGTGTTAGAAGTGGAAGTGTTCTCAGAAGAGTTTTCAAGAGCTTCTTGAAATTAGAGAGGGACGCCCCTGCTCTGATGGCGTGTGGTTGCTCGTTCCACCATTGTGATGTCACAGATGAGATTAGCCAGGACTGGGGTCGCTTTGTGTGAAGAGATGGCAAAGCGGCGTTCGTTGGAAGAGCGTAGTGGCTGAGAAGGAACGTAAATTTGTATTATGGAGCTTAGGTAGATGTTAAAAAGTCAATAAATGAGTAATCGCGTTAAATAATTGTAATCTCAACATTGACCAAAATAATAGCGATTGTGTTTTTGCTATAATCGAGCAGCCTTAATGTGGTTTGTCAGTGTTCAGAGTTCCTCACAAAGGCAGTAAAATATTACATAGCAACTTTAAAGTTTATGTTGGTGCTTTTAAACATTTAAACTACAAGCAGTGTGTAAGGCATTAGCTCAGTAATGCAGGTTCAAAGAGCATTAGACTGGATAATGCACTGAATCTATTTTATTAAGCACGGTTTTATAATTTTACCACATTCATCATTGTTTAAAGTTTGCTTTGCCAGTTTTTTCATATTTTATTTTGAATTTTAATCTGTATTCATTTCAGTGGTAGGTTGGATCAATCTGAAACTCTGAAGTGTTAATTTTGACCTTCCACAGCTATTGAATATATTCTGTTGCAGCAGCTTGTGCTGCAAAACAGCTGTTGTTTAAAGGTAGAATTGATGAGCAACCAGCTTTGATCCAATAATGCTTTTTAGCAGAGCTTATCACTGCACCTATAAAGACCAATAAGTATGCCAACTTTATGGTTCCTTCTCCGGACAGATAACATAACAGCTGATGGCTAAGACTCTGTTATGTAATGACTCCGTGGAGCAGGATGTTAAAGAGGTCTAAAGTACCAAGAACATACTGTAAATGAGTACAATCTTTGTTGTTGAATATCAGCAGCACAATCCCCTGAGCTACAACACTCCCCATCAGTGACATTTAGGTTCTTTAGCTATTTATAGAACACCACATGCTGAAAAGCAAACAGCTACTCCCTATTTTTTCTAAAGTTCTTCGAAACATTGCACACTGCTCAAAAAAATTAAGGGAACAATTGAATCACACATCAGATCTCAATGAAAAATATAGTTCAAAATCTCTACAGTTATTACTGTACTCCAGCCCTCAGCATTATCCTGCACTAAGATGAACCCAGGCCCCGCTGGAGGTCATTTTGTAGACCTCTGCCAGTGGTCCTGCTACTGAGTTAAAGCGTTTCTATGGCACAGACACAGCAAGCCTTCTTGCAACAGCAAGTATAGGTGTCAGGGTTTTGGTAGCATGTGGGAAATAAATGTCAATCAAAGCTGTAGCACTTGCTCAGTAGCAAGTCATTACTTGCCTGGCTACTCTCTGCTGTCTCAGACGACAACACCTTTTGTCCTGTGTGAGCCACCGTAGGCGGGAGGGGTAGACTAGGCAGTTGGCTCCAATCCGGAACCTCAAGTCTAGATTTCAGTAAATCTTACACACTTACCCTTTAATTAGGTCAGATAAAGATAGTGTTGCTACATGTAACGAGTAGCAATCCATTGACGCTGTTAGTTTAACTACATTTCCCAGCAGTGTTCAACTGTTACACTTTTCAACGTCATGTAGCTAGCTTCGAGCTACTGTATCTTTCCAGTAGCTAGCTATTTTTTTAGTAAGAAGCAGTGTTGCGCTATGAAACGTTACATACACTACTACTGCATTTTATTCTTGGAGAGAAAAAAATCCTAGAACTTATTGATTGGAATAAATGACACCACCAATTTATGAGTGCATTTGTTTATCATATTAGTTAAAATAGATGTTTTCTGGTCGTGAAATAGCTTCAATGTTAGCTTTTGCTCGTTAGCTCCCAACTTTTCTACTATAAAAGACACCTAATTCAAACTCGACATAAGCAAAATAAAACTCACCAAAGCTGTCTTGGACTGTAACAACAGCCTGTATCATTAGTTTAAGCATTTTTCTCACTCGTACATGGCAGTTAAAGTAAACAGAAAATATAAAACAGCCTAATGTTAGATGACACGTGGTGTAACGTTACCATAACAATGATATGGTACATGATAAAAGTGATGATATACAAGTTCAAAATTTGAGGCATAGATCCGGATTCAGCTTTACAGATTCAGATCGCTGTTATGAGACTGTTCTGATCCCATACTCATAGCAATCTGAAATTCAAAATGTCAAGGTCTTTGTCACATCTGGTGACTAAACACTCTTTTCCCACTGCCACTCAGAAGGCAGGCAGTGAAGTGTCTTTGGCGCAATTAAAGAGCACTACAGCTCTCTACTGGTTAAAGGAACCGAATAGCAAAATGGCACCTAGTGATTAGAGCTTGTTGAAGCCTGTTATTGTGGTACAATTTACCCTGTGTGTGACACCACCGAAGTAGCACCCTCCTCTGTGCTCTTTGTGTTTTTAAAGCCTGGTTGAAACCTGTTCATTGGCAGTTCCTGCAGTTTACATATCAGCCCATTAACATGTCACATTGGTTTTAAATAGCTTTTTATGTTGACTATCCTGTTGTGTTAGTTTGAAATTACTTTGTCCGCTATTCAAGTACGGATCTACACACCCTCGTGTGCTTAATAACTTAATTCCATCTCATCTGTGGTTGTAACCTTATATCGACCTCAGAATTCAGTAACAAGGCTGTCAAGCTTTTGTCTTGCTTGTCTGCCATATCATCCGGCACCACACGTGTGACGTGTAACTTACTAGCTTGCTAGCTATTTATTATGTCCTATTATTCTTGTTTTTTTAATCCATTTTATGGCGTGTGACAACCAGCATTAGCGCCACCCACTATGCTGAACGGAAATGATTGAAGAGTAATAATAATAATAATACTTTGGTGCTCATCGTTTCAATAAACAATTGAATTGTGGAGAATCTAACGATGTGTAGCTTGTCCATATTGACAAAAGTTTAATTATTTATATTGGTATGCACCATTTAAGCAGAACCAGCTGAAGCAGGTTACCTGATGAGCTTCAAGAGGTTTTATACATTCAAAGAACTTCTGTAAAAACCAAACCAGGCTTCTAATTGAGACCTTCCATTTGTCAAAAACGTGTAGCCACACCAGGCCAGTAAAAAGGGAGAGGCATGTAATTGAGGCTAGGCTTTTAATTTAAGTTTTACGGTACATACATTACAGTGATGTAACATTTTCTAACCTACCAACGTTTTTTTTATTTTTGCTAATCCCTCAAATAATGCAAAAATCATGAAAAAAACCCTCATCCAATATCACCTTAACGAAGTCCACAATTGCTGAATTCACCAAGACCTGTTATAGGTACAAACGGTGTAGTGAAATGGTTGACAAATTTAAATTGTGTATATTGTATTTTGCCCTACTCTATTATCAATTGAATTGACAGTCACATCTTAGCAACAGAACAGAAATGTGTAATCAGGCAACTTCTGCTATCTATGTATAATAAAAATCATCCAATAAGCAGGGAACAAGTAATTCTCCCAGGGCAGCTGCTCGTTCAGTCCTGACTGGAATAAAAGAGCAGGAGGCTGAGTGGCTGAAACCTGATCCATTACTCTGGGGTTGATTAGAACGGCTGCCTGGGTACAGCAAAGCGCAGCGCTCCTTTCAGTGCAGCAACGGTAACAAATTACACACGGCGGTGCTGATTTGCTGACACACACACACACACACACACACACACACACACACACAGACAGCAGCAATAGACCTGATGCAGATCAGCTGTGTGTAGCGTCATTGCTCAAAGAGAGAGAGGCGGAGGAATATAGAGGGGTATCATGCTGCTGCTGCTGCATCGTCTCCAATGCGGGGTGTGTCCCTCTGTTGGCAGCTTGACTGTCCCTCCGCCCTCCTTTTTCACCTCCTCCTCCTCTTCTCGCTCCTGGGTGCCCGGTTGCCAGGAGTGAGCCCCCAGGAGCAGCAATGACGCTAGGCTAGGGTTTTGGAAAGGAATCCCCACTGGAGGACTTGGCCGTCTGTAAGGAACTGCAGCGTTCATGGTGGGTGAGCATTCGCACTGTGTGAGTACAAGCGGGTGAGCTCGGCGACCCACTGTCTCTCTCCTTGTCTGGCCGAATCAGAGGGCATCTGTAGTGACGGCGTGAAAGTGAGGCAGCAGAGGAAGAGACTAGCTCGGATTTCACATAATAGCCTCTTTCTGCTTGTCGAAGCTCTGTGCTTCGTAGTGGTTGTGATAGGGAGTGGGGTGAAAAAAGTCAGGATGTCTGTCTCTAGAAAGGTCTGCTGAATGTGTCGATGGACTAATGTCCACCCATCTTCATTGCATGTAACTGGACTTCTAATCTTCTAGGTAGCACAACGCAAGCATGTGCAGCAGTGTGACAGCGCCGTCTCTTCTCTGTTTTGGCTTTTTGGAGCATGTTAAGGGATTTCCTCCAGCTGTTATCACTGATGCAGTTAAAGAGACACAGAGCTCATTTGACGGATTGAATCAGTGGGACTCCCAAATTATTTCTGCTCTCCAGTAAAATGATTCGATTAAAAAAAAAAGCACTGGATCATAGCTGAGCTGTTGGTGCCAATGCTAATGGTTCCATCTGTTTGTCTGGATATTGGACATTTTCTTCATTTTGTATCAACAAAGCTGCCACATCATTGCAGCCTTAGTAACACACTTATGCTCCCCCTCCGCTCCCCTGACGTACCAGTGATTCAACAGTTTGTGTGTCAGCTGCTGAATGTCAGAACATAATACAAACAAATGAATTTATTGTTTGGAATTCATTTAGATATATTTGTGTCTCCCAAAGAGAGTGGATCAGATGTTAAATGGGTGTCTCTTGCAGTTCTGTTACGGTGAATGACCATGGAAACAGTGCGACTAATTTATTTACACGTCCAACACTAAATGGATTTAGTTGATAATAAAGTTTATTTCTCATAGGATGTTTGTGGCGCAAGGGACTTTGTGGTTGTCTATCGTTAAACCTTCCACCACCGCAACCAATAATTTTGTTAGTGGATGGAACAACACTGCTTTGTTTCAGTCTTAATGTTTCTGGCAAATGAGACGTATCAAAACACTGAGGGAAATCAGACTTATGTACAGAATTAAAAAGTGCCACTAGATCTTATACTGTAATTTTATACTTTTCTTTGGTTTCCCGGAATGACTTGACAGAAGACAAATGACGCCTTTTAAGGTATTTATTTAGTGAACAAAGACCTGAGTTAGTCTGCAGTGGAATCTTTAGTTTATAGGGCCCTCAGGATTAAACAACATGTCTATGCACGTTTAGTAAGTCTGCATCATCTACTGCTCTTAAGTCGTGCCACTTACCTATACTTGAAGTACACGTATGATTGTGTGTTTCCGCACTGTCCCATATCAGTGGATTTGTGGTTCTTTATTAATACTTGCATTTCAATGCACACTCGCTGTCTGCTCAAAAAAAGGCACTTTTGAAAAGTCCAAAAAGTTTGTGTCCAAACCAGCTGTGTGTGGCTTTATTATTGCAAAAAGACATTGCACTAAGTCTGTTCTTTTTCAGAAGCCTGGTCTGTTTGTTATAGAAGTTCTCTGGATGTATAAGACCCACTTGAGCTAATTCTAACCTGCTTAGATTGTGCATACAAATATAGATGTTTTAACTTTTGTCAATATGTACATGCTACACATCATACATCAGGTAGATTCTTCACAATTAAATCGTTCAGGTGCTTTTTCAGAAACAATGAGCACCAAAATATTATTCAATCAGAAACTAATGTGGTATCACAAGAGAGA
>JAPMOB010243485.1:0-43119 GCA_029875015.1 Lepomis gibbosus | reverse complement strand
ATGTACATACCAGGACTTCCCATAAAGAGACCACACTGTAATGAAGCGATGCCTCCTGGCACTGTTAAAAACAACATCTCACAGAGCTGAATTAAAAAAGCGTGGGAAGGGCAGAATGAAACCAACCCCAATGATGCTCTGTGGTGTAAACAGAGCATTGAAAAAGGCGTTGGCTTCACCATAAACTGGTTTTAATGTCTTCTCCAGTATTGAGCTTGATGGAAAACAATAAACTTGGAAAACAGTTTTTAAAACAAAAAAACCCTCTTGGTTTGTGGAATCATGAGTGTTTTATATTGAAATTACTTTGATTGACATTGTATATATATTTTTTTCAATGCTCTGTTTACACCACTGGCTGCAAGAAAAGTTTAATTTCCCTATCAAGTGATCCCAATTAGTGTCTAAAATTTCAAGAAATAGTGGGAGATGCCCCTTAAAATCTGCTTGGAGGTTAGTAAATTGCTAGTTCTTTCCAACAACCAATCCAAAATCCAAATATAATCAATTTAAAATAAAACAAAACTGACCTCACATTTCCCACATTTAAGAACATTTAGCATTTATGCTTCAAAAATCACAAAGAATCAAAATTGTTAAGCCGATACACTAAATACATTCATATTAAATCATGTCGGAGCTAATTCGCAGTGATGCAGTCTGCATCTTTTCACAGACGTCTCCTGTATTGCTACTTGATCACTGATGCCAAATGCTCCATTAAAAATGAGGTCTTTCATTCCAGCAGTGTTATCAAAACGCAGATCATTTTCTCCCCAAATCAGTAAGCAAAGTCCTGAGGTGACTGCTGATTCTTAACAGCAACCCATAATGTGCACTTTCTGCGCCTTGTTTTGCCAACAAGTGTATTTATACATGTTTCTATTAGTGTTTATCTTATTTCGGGATCGAACTGAAAACATTTGTTTATGCAGAGAAATACTCATGAAGAATGACAGTTTCTGTAGAATGGAGGTCCCTTTACACCACCGCTGGGACCTGGGAGCCCAAAACAACTTTGGCACGGTCCAGTACTGACACGCGGCCGATTGGCGAGGTGAGAAGTACCGCTGGCACACCGGCAAGGCCGAAGCAGCAGGTACGCCCTCTGCTCTGTGTCTGTCGTATGGAGAAGAGCTGGCACGCTCTAAAACGATAATTCTCAGCCCTGTGCCATTAAGGCCTCGGAGTCTGCTGGTTTTCATTCCAGCAAACCACCACAGTGGCCGATTCCACTGATTAGCAAGTGTTCATCCAGGGAGGAGGAACTAATTAGTGAAATGAGCTGGATGGAATACGAACCTGCAGTCAGGCCACAATAGCACCAGGATGAGAATCACTGCCTTAAAGAACTGGAACACCTATTTCCTTTAAATGATCAAAATGCCAAATGAGGCCGCACATCTCAGCACATGTATGTTTTGCCACAATATGTCATTTATTATAGTCATGATATAGCCACTGGCATATCATTACATAATCTGTTTTAGATACAGTAAACCCTGGTCTGTATAGTCCAACAGATACGATCCTCAGTCCCGTCTCTAATGTCATATACAAAATGCCGACAGACGCATTAGATCGCACCCCCCCACACACAGAAACCTTGTTTTCTGCTGAATTGTCCAGAAATTACTGTCAAGGGCAAGAACAGAGCTGACAGTGTTTCTCAGGAACTCGACGTCTAGACACAAAGCAGTAGCTGTGTTGAAGCAGAACTCGCAACCCCCTCAACAGCACTTTCTTCACCCACATCAGTCACGACCTCCAGCCCCCTCCAAGAGCAGAGCACTCCGGTTCACCCTTTAGAGAATAGCATGAAGACTCACACCATGAAGAACATAAAAGTGGAGATGGAGAGGAGTGCAGGGTGTTTGCTGTTGCCTTGGAGAGGAATAGCGAACATGAGAGCAAAAAACGCAGATCGAGGGCTTTAGTAGCTGCTGAATGCTTGTAAATTTAATTGCTTTCGCTACAATGCATTAATGTGAAGCCAACAGGGAGAGAGTAAGTCGTGCTGGAGGGAGATGTAATCGATTAATGGCTCAAACGGAAAAGGACGTAGAGGCATTTATTCCCACACTGACTCAACTAAAACCTCCAGCACTCAGGAACATCAGGACTCGATGATGGTTAAACAACCATGAATATATTATAAACTGTCCAGTTTTACAACATCTGGGGACAGAGAGAGGCGGGGCAAGCCGGTGGGTTTACCTGAGGTGGAGGCTTCTTGTGTGTCCGTGTGAGCGTTGGGAGAAGAGAATTCTGAGGAAGGTGCAAAGCATATTTAAAATGTATAATAATAATAATAATAACAATAACGTTCTTGGTGATTAAAACCTGCTTTCACATGGAGGTATTATGTGAAAAATTTAGATTTTTTTGCCGGGGAGGTCGGGGTTTTAATCACGATGCCTGCTCAACCATCGACCATCTGTCAGCCATTGCCAATGGCGTCGACCATCGTCTATCGGCCCAACCCTAGCTTTAACACACTTGTTATAACCAGTGACAAATTTAGGTTAACTACAGCACACGTTGGGGGCTACTGACAAATCTCAAATAACCGTTGTTTGCTTACAACATCACTTGCATCATCACAAATACACGATGGGGATAGTGCAACCCATTTGGGGGATTGTATCAAATGCATTTTTAATGTGCTTGTGGAGTAAGAAAAGATTTGAGGGGCACTGAAATTGCAGGATTTAACCAAAGACAAATCGACCTCTGTTCGATACGTCCTGTGACCAAAACAATTACTCAAAATAGTCTATTTTGTCAAGTACTTGTACGCGCAGAACAGAAATTGAAGAGCTCAAGTTTTATCCAGAAAGTTTTGGCATTGCATCAGTTGGTGTCTATCAGCTGTAAGCATGGTAGTCAGCTTAGTCCGATTAGCCAGGTTAGTCAAGCTCATGTAGTGTCGCTGTCCCGAATGGCAAAAACAAATGAGACCAGAACCGGAGGATCCTCCTGACATTTAGATCCACTGGGATCATTACAGATCAACCGAGACCGTCATCCCTACAGCCATGTTGCTAGCAGTGTAGTGTAAAAAAAAAAAATTCATGTCATTGCTGCCACCACCTCGCTAACATCCTGTGTTCACTTGGCATCAGCCCACTATCCCACACCACTGACATCTCGGTCTCAACAGTCCTCCATTTTGTTATGAATCAGAGCTTTTCTCTGACATTTCCATTAGAGCGTCTCTTCTACTCACAGCCTCTTGCACACCTCCTCCCATCATTTCACACATGTTGAGACTCAGCTGTTCTGTCACAATCTCGCACACAAGTTCAGGGAATCGGCTTCTTGGCAAACTCCTCGGTGACACACATACAGTACATTCACCTGAAGTGTTGGACTGCACCAAGAGTGGGCAGGTCGTCATTTAATTTTTGCACAAGGGCACTCCGGGGGCTGAGGAACCCTGAAGTCTCCCTTCCTTTTTCCTGTAAATTCTTAAGGCTCTAACCAACAGCACATTAAACATTACTAAATCATTAAAAGATGAATATTTCTGAGCACAAATGGATGAAAGGTGGGAGTGAAAAGTAAGAATCAAGCTCTCATCTAGATTTGCTAAAATGAAAGGCCATTTTTAAGAGGGCTGAGGGATAAAAGGCAGCTTTAACTGTTGGCAATTTGCATTCATTGCAAGATAATAATTTTTGATTTCATTGAGATATGTTGGCGTAAATGGAAATGACACTATAGGCAAGAAAACTGGTACCCCCATGATGCTGCATTTAAAAATTAAGACCACATTTCTCATAAACCCTGCAGCCTTATTTGCTTTTCAGCGTGTCTAGTGAATATCAGCTTTTGGTCCTAAAAGGCCTCGTTTTCCTCTTTGTTTTTTACATAAACTCGTATCATGAACAAAGATTCTTTTTGTGAGAATTCCTTAAATTTAAGTTATTAAAAATTTTAACACAGACGCTGATATATCAGTGACAAGCTATATCGGACATTCAGCTGTTATGGTAATTATTCCAATTCATAACATAATTAGAAAATAATTAATGTTCGATTTAGTCAGGATTAACCCTTAAAATTCATCTTTGATAGGTGTTAATATACTTAGGTGGAAAGTGTGATGTTGAACTGTATTATAGCTGAAAAATACCACCAAAAAAATAAAAAAATCAATTAAACACAGTCAGACCACATTTTGCCTCCTTCAGAGTGTCAATAGTGACACCGCTAAGTCTTTTCTCATTTCTATTACAGCTAAAAGCGGTAAAGTTGTATCTGCTCTCTGAGCTTGTAGTCCTCTTGCTGCAAAACTCCCACGCTCCTCTCTGCTGCCCTGGGCTACATCAGCAGCAGGAGAAGCAGGTTAACAGGCCGAACACATAACGACAAATACTATTTCATGTAGAGAAATAAAGAAAAAGAGAACAGCGCTGAGAAGATGAAAAAACTTAAACAACAGGGTCGCTCATATTTTTAGCGTCCCACTCTGCTGGTCTCTCTCTCCTTCTCTATGGTAACCTGAAGTCGGCCACTCACAGCTGCTGCTCTCATTCTGCTCCAGCTGAACACCCACACTCTATTAAAGTGTGTGAGAGAGAGACGCACCGTGCGGGAGTGTGTTTGAGTGAGAGAGTGAGAGTGTAAATGGATGTGAGAGAGTGAGAATGTGTGTGTTTGTGCGCGAGAGGGAAATGTCTATTTACAGTATGTGTGTGACAGTTTACATTATGTCCATCAATTTTATTCCTATACACATAATAGGCGTCCTGTTGTTAGTCAGACACACCAAAGCTTGTCGCTGGTACGAAGTTGACAGCAGCGACATGGTAAAGAAAATGGCAGGTAACTGAAACAACATCTACTGGGGCTGAGCAATGCAAAGGTGTACAGTGGCCAATTTATTAGGTACACCTTTAAAATCTAGTACAAGTCAATTCTCAGCCATAGATTCTGCCTTTACAGAGATAATGCTGAAAAGTTAATTTAACAATGCAACGGCGTTTTACTGAATTTAAAGTGAATGTAATGTAGTCCAGTACAGCATCACCACTCACTGCAACCTCAGTTATAAATATCTAGTTGAATTGAAACCTCTCTCAAAGTTTAAATAAAAACTGAACTAGGGATGCACCAAATCTCGCATTTGCAAACGCTGTTCTGCTGAATTGTCTCCTAACACATCCACTCCATCTGTGGCTGACAGACAACTAACGGTCTGACCAACTTTGAGTGTTCCTTTCACTCGTTTCTGAAAAGGTGATTAAGCTATCTGGCACATAAATTTGGACACGCATATTCAAGCCTTTATGGTAAATCTACAGCAACGCACTGTTGCGAGCTGACAGGCAGGTCAGCGACTTTATCATTTTCTCTCTTTACAAAGTGTTGCAGTATGAGAGTCCTACCAGAAGAGAGGCTGTGAAGTCTTCATCTTACGCGACCAAAGAAACAGATACAACATTATTAATCAAATTGGGTCGGATGAATTTAGCGCGAGGATACACGTGACAACATCCGGTTTTCAAAATAAGGCATCTATACAGTATGGAAATAAGATTAATTGGATTATAGTATTGTAAAGTATAAAACATCATGGGTACATTAAGAGTAAACAGACACACCCTCTTGGGCCTTGGACCAACCTACCATAGTCTCTCCAAATCCTGTGGGAAACACTGAGTAAAAAGCATATTTCGACTATTTAATTCATGCAATGGTAAAAAAAAAAGGCAAAATAAATAGAAAGGTGTGAATGTACTTGTTTGATGTTCATTATTTGGCAAAAAAAATTTCCTTCATCATTTGGCTTCAGCTTCAGCCAAGATTTTCATTTCAGTGCATCCCTAAACTGAACATTAAGACTGCGTGTCAGAGTTGTACTGGATTGCAGGTGTGTCTGATAAAGTGTCCAGAAAGTGGTTATAGTGACGCAACAGATTTGTCTACAAGTAGAGGGTTTTCTATAAGTGCTACAAATAAAGATTATTTTATTACTTTTTGGATCAATATGTCATTTAGTCCATAAATTGAGAATAAAGAGTGAAAAATGCCCAACACAATTACCCAGAGCCCATAGTGACATCTTCAAATGTTTTGTCTGAACAAAAGTCCAATACCCAAATATATTACATTTACAAATCATTTGAAAGTAGGGCTGCAGCCAAGAATGATTTTAGTAATCGAGTATTCTCCAGATTATTTCATCAATTCATCGAGTAATCGTATAAGAATTACTTTTGCATGGCGCATGTAACATTACAGAGTTGTTGCTTTAGCGTTAGCTTGAAATAATCTCACACTTTCTGTATTTTTTTCTGGCCTGTCTCTTCTTTATCCCCCTTCTACACTTTGCAAACAGCATCAAATCCCGTCGACTTAACTTGATCACAGCATAAGCGCGATGTGCGACAGTAATTAATGTCCAAGTGAAACAGTGCACTATATAGTTAAATGGATCAAACAAAGAATGTGTGTCGATGCTTTTTAGTAATCTAATTATTAAAATAATTCGATAAATCGTTTCAGCCCTATATGAAAGGGAGAAACCCAGCAAATTCTCACTTTTGTCTGGAGCAAGTCAAGTTTTGGCATTTCTGTTCGATTCATGACTTAAACCGTAAATCGCTAATTAAAATTAAATTTTAGACCAAACTTCTTAAATGTGACTGTTGTTTCTCGGTTGCAATCAATGAGCAGGACACAGTTACCACCTACAGTTCTGTCTTACAGACTGACAGACCAGCCAACCGACGGGGCCAACTGACCCCCCCCCGCACACATACTACAAACTACCCATACAATTGCTCAGAGGGTTTGCTCCAATAATTCCTTCATACAAGATCAGGTAAGGCAAGCAGAGTTGACTAATTCTATGTTTGTATCAACATCTTTTTTTTTCATTGCTGTGTGTGGTTGTGTGCGTGTTCATGACACTCTGAGCCCACATCAAAACAGCAGCCATGTAATCAAATCAACTGACAGACAGGGAGTTACAGAGAGAGACAGAGGGTGAAAGAGGCGAGAAGGAGAGAAGGAAAAGTGGAACAGAGAGATTTTGAACTGCTACAAGAATTTCGAACTTTGAATCATGCAGAGCTGCCATACAGTCACAGAACTACAATATAGGGCTGGAAAAGCATTATAATAGGTCTCATTTAAAAATAGCGTTAATATAATCTCATCTTATTCTCGTAAACATGTTATCATGTATCGTCACACAATAATTCAAATATTCTGAAATTAGAGGGGATGTCTCTCAAATGAGCATATCTCAGAATAGATACGGCACGGCATTTCCATAGCCGGTGTTGTGGCTGTGCTGGTATTTCTGGATGTGCAACCTTTCATTAAAACCCCATTACTTTCAAGTTTCATGTACAGGATCTGAATTTGGGGCGTGTTCAAGGTGTGGACAAAACACCTCCATCTAACGTAGAATGAAGGTGTGGCTTATAAGACTACGCCATCATCATGCATCGTCGATGGCTGACAGATATCACAAAGGAGCAGGCAAGTCTGTGTGAATGAACACATACAACGACCGCTATCCCCCGATGTCAATGTCCATCTGATGTTTCAATGTAGACATCATCCGATGGAAATTTTGTAGAAATCACCCGACCCTACGTACAACACAATTCCATAACTCTGCAATCGATACTAACTTCAGTAAAACCGATGTTTTATTTTACTTTAGACCCTGTAAAATGTCAGTTTCAACTAAACTGCTAATTTTGAGGCAATTGTTTGTTGTGCAGTTGTACAATTTGGGGCTAAAATAGAGACAGGCATCTCATCCTGATACAACCAATCTGAAAAGAAACCATCCAAAGAAACAAGATTTGACGACACAAGGTATTTTCCTCTTAATTCTTGTCTGTACCCTTAAAAGCATCACAAATCAGCAGGGCCAGTAAAGCTGCAGAATTTTACCTTGGAGTCATAAAAAAGGGAAGCAGCAGCTGAGACCAGCTTTCAAACTTTATTAGTGAGGAAACAATTAGTTGATTAATTGTGTGCAACTGTTTGCCTATGACAACAGCTTTGCATGCAGATGCTGTGGCCAGTAGCTCCTTCAAACTCATACATTTTTCTTTTTTCATCATATACAGGCATAGCCCTATATTGTTTTATTTAATTTATTTTATCTGTTACCCTATTCTAATATAAACTGAATTATCTGTTATGTTCAGTATGTGTACCATTAAGGGATTACAAATTTTCATTTCATTGTACAACATCGTGTTGTACTTGTGTTGGGCATTTTTTTACTATTTTCTGATGTTTTATATATGGGGTAGGTAATTAATTACAGAATCAACAGATTTATTAGTAATTGACAGTTTCAGACCTAAACTTTATAAATCACTGTATTGCCTCTTTCTTTCTGCACTCGCACATACAGTAAAAAACAACAGCAGTGTGGATTTTTTTAAACTAAACTAAGCAGCCAGAAAAACAAAACAAAAAAAACAGACTAATTTTTCCCCATTCTTAGATTTTATTTTTTGGCCCATAAAATCACACAAAATATAGGCGTCTGCTGTCCTAAGAACATCCCACATTCCCAGTGTAGGGAAACAGGTAGAGCAAAGCATTGACCACCGCCAGGGAGGTTCGATTCCCAGTAGGGCCACCCATGTTATGCACTTGCAGCACTGTGAGGCACTTAAGATAAAAGCCTCTAGCAAATGACATATGTTATATAATTATGTAAAGAAGGAGGAGAGAAAAGAGAGGCTGAAGACAGTCTCTTTTTTAACCCCCCATTAAAAGGGGGGTTACAGTCAGAAAGAGAAGATTAAGAGAAAAACAGTGAGAGGGACGGTTGCTATGACCTACTTCCTAAGCACTTCACACTAATCGCTTCATTTCACAGTCAAGATTTTTGCCAGCACAGACACACAATGAACACACACATAGGGGTGTCACAATTTTCCGAATCAATTTGATTTTCGATGTTAAGGTCACAATTCGATTAAAAAAACAACTCCAACAGTGAAGGCCATGTCATTGCCTTGATTTGTAAAGACCAACACATTACTGGTTTAATAATGACAGAATTGGCAATCCTGCTTTTAATTTTGAGGGTGGAAAATCAAAACTCATTTCCAGCTATTTCGAATTAGAAATTAAATCGTGACAACCCTACACAAATGGTATGGATACATGCATACAAATACATAAAAAAAAGTTGACATACTGTACAGTAAAATGCTCAATATTGTACATACATACAACCCAAAGGCCAGTTTCATGTAGTAGATCTTTAAGGACCTTAAAGCTGCATACAACTAAAGAAACAATGGAAAACTGTCTGCTTGCTGTTTGTGTCATTGTGCTAAGCCCCGCACACCAAATCTACAAGCAGGAGACGGCTGCCCTGTAAAACCTCATCCCGCATAGGGCTCGCTCTGCCGGGGCGAGAGCCTCTCGATGCGACTCGTCTTCTCAAAGACACCCCTCTGATGCTTCCCGTCCCAGGGCAGAGTGACCCAGGCTTAAGATGCAGCTGGTTCAATGTCTAACAGCGAGATGAGAGGCTAGACACCACTGTCCCCTCTCAAAAGTTATTCGTTGTGATGCCACTTGTCAATATGAGCACCATGGTATCAAACACAATTAACCCAAAGCTCCATGTAAAGCTGCAACGTGTTCAGACATGTGTTTTGTGCTTTATGCTGTTGTTGGCAATTTGATCAAAATCGCAACACGGGCTACAGCAATTTTCAATTCACAGGAGATGAAATATTTGTTAAAAGGATCAAAATACCCTTTTAAATGAAATATTGTCGTGGCATTAGGGCTGCACGATGGAAAAAACTGACATTGCAATATTTTTCTTTTCTGCGATTTATGTTACGATATGAAAAAATACAGGAATTTTCACTGGATGACTTCAAACGCTCTATTTGAAATGAAATAAGCATCCTAGAATTATTGGGTGATTTGGTAGGTCTATAGGCTTTTTGAGTGCAAACTATCCTTTCTTGAGCATTAATGCAGTAAACATATTTTAATTAAATGATAAAAATAAATTAAAGAGTAGCTATACACCAACCCCCTGAGTCCTTTACAAAAGTTTCTTTTTGCATCCAAATCCACAGTTTTGGTGGTTTTCAAGTTGTTGATGACAGCTAAACAACGTTGTTATCGCTGGTCGCTGTGCATGCAGAGCCTGCTTTTCACTCATTAGCAACAAATATTGTTTATCCAAGAACCATTAAATTAGATTAAATTATGTTACATCAGACAGACTTCTCTTGTAGAAAAGTCATGAAAAATGAGAGCCGTGCAAGTTTTCCTTTTGTATACATCAGCAAAAAAGTTGAGGTGGTTGAGCTTATTTGACTTGCTGGAAATTGCATTCTTCTGCGATGTGACTATTGCGCAAGGGCACATTGCGATGGCGATGCTTAAACGATTTATTGTGCAGGACTACATGGCATACACGTCATATTTTAGACATGCCAAATCCCCACGAAAATCACACCAAAATTTCAATGTTTCTCAGTCAAATTAAAATCTAATCAATTCATCAAAAATAATTTTAAAAATAATCCTCACTTGCAGCTTTACATACATTTACATACATTATACATGCATACAAACACAGAAACACACACACAAACACACACACTCAGACATGCTCTTTCAACTCTGAGACAGTCCAACCCCCCTGGGAGTGGACCCGTCTTCTGCATTTACTGACAGCACATCAAAAAACATCCCACCAAAAATAAATAAATAAATGAAACACTGTCATAAGAAACGGGCTCTCCAGAGATGTCCACTAACGGGTCGTACCACTTCTCCTGAAATGGAGGGGCTGATGGAGGTGGTGGCTTGAGAGAAAGATTGACTCTGTGAGTCTTTGTAGCCTCATTCCTAAGTGTCATGTCAGTGAGCGGCAGTGAAACACGAGCCTGGGAGCTTGTGAAGGAGGGTCTGGGTTGGAGGTAGGGGGGGGGGTCTAGTTGCTAGGCAGCCGACCGATCAGAGCAGGATGCTGATTGGCTTATGTGTATCCGGAGAGAGGGTTAACCCAAGAATTGTAAACGTGATTTTGGACCATGGCGAAGAGAGGGACAAAAAGGAAAAGCAGACAAAGACGCACACTAGCATGTACAAAGTTTGTCTTTTATGCCCAAACTGAATTTAGGATATTTTTCATCACATTTGCATATCCAGATTTTAAAACATATTAACAATTATGTGCTCTTTGTGTGGGGTTTTCAAACCAAATTGTTTTCTAAATTGTCAAAAAGTAAAGATTTACCTTTAAAACTGCCTTAGCAATACTGGTTTTGACTTAAAACACACATCCTCCCAGGCTAGTGGTGAAAGAACTGCTCATCCCAATTTCATTTTCAATTATCTACAAAACTTGATGGGTCAGGTGGGAATGATGATAATATCGTTGAGTATTTTATTCAGTTTGAATAAAATGAAAAGATTATTTCCCTTTATCTGTCGGGTCACACATTTTGCACCGCACATGATTGAACTCGTTGGGGAAGCTTTCTAAAAGCATCCCTCTATATCAAGGAGGGAAGCTTATTGTGGTTCAGGGAGTGCACTGTGATTTTTAATATATTTTAGATCAGCTGTGCAGCCCCGAGAGAGGGAGAGGTACAACAAGAGACGGACAGAAATTCAAAGATTTATGTGGCTGCAAGAAAGACAGTAATGATGAGCAATGAGCTGCCACACTGTCTGTCCAAAGAGATCAGAAGACGTATAAAGAAAAGCAACACTGAGAGACTGCAGGATGTCCAAAGACTTACGGGAACAAAAAGAGATGAACAGATATATAAAAACAAGCATTGCTGAGTGTGTGAGTGTGCAGAGGGGGGAGCTGGAAAAGCCCAGCAACAGGGCATGCCTTAAATAACTAGATGGTCAGAGATAACGTGACGCTGAAGAAAGCCTGATGGCTCGGGGCATGTGTTGTGTTGTGCTTAGCATGTATGAGCCCAGTGCTGACAGCAGCTCTATGGGCTCTCTAAGTCATATGGCAGATCATGTGACATCCCAAGGAAGCCTGAAGCTGGTGGGTAGAAAGGCCAACCACCCATCTGGATTCCCAAGCACTGGCGTCTGTGGGGATGTTACCCCAATCCACCTACAGAACAGCACTCCTGTACACACTAACAGGGAAAACCCTTTTGTTTATGGTTTATTCAGGAGTGAAAGCACTCAACGTTTCTAACATTTTAGATATGCTGCTGCCACAGGAATGGTATTACCAACCCTGGCAGTGATACCAGTACTCGACTTCACCAGGATAATCCACTAAAAGCAAATATAGTGCAGCTATACTAACTTCCTTATTGCTTTTTATAAAACTGAAGCGGACCATTTACTGTTATTTACGGTGAATCAAGTTGCCAAAAAAAAGACATGGGGAACTCAGAAAAAAAGAGAAGAGAGAGAAAAACAGGAAAAGTAAGAAAATAACTTCCCAATTTGAGTTGAATATGTAAACGCTGCGCTCAACCCAAAGCACCAAGCTCATACGAGGCAAAAGGATGCCTTTTTAGAACTTTATGTGAACGCATTGCACCTCTCAGTGTTCCTCTACGGCTAGTTTTAACGGCTGGTCACTAAGATGCTTTTCACTGGCCTTCCATTGTTAGCTCAGCGCCACTGAAATCATCCCATCAAGTCAATTTCACAAAAGCACAGACACCAATCTGGACACCTCCGTCTGTACGATCCCTCTCTCCCACTGAGACCAAGACTCACAGAACATAACTGCCCAACAGTTACAAACTGTTTCACAAACTGTCCAACTGCCATGGATAAATGTGCGTTTGAGTTTTAGTTACATTTAAAAAAAAAGGAACTACTGACTGGTGATGTTAATACCTTCTTCTTCCCACATCAGAGATTAGTGATTCAATTATAACAGTATCTTATTATATTAACATTGAAATCAAATAACCCAGCGAGAATTAAAAGCAAACTCTGCAGTAGCGGTGGGAGAAGTAATTGATTCTTAGATGCATCGCGATGCAGACGTGGAAGATTCTGGCTTGATTAACAAATGTCTATAAATCTATTTTTAAATGTTAATTGATAACATAATGTTGACGGAACGCAAAAGGCGGGACTCGTGGAAGAGCAGCGCCCGGACCGTCTGTGGAGTGCACACAACAGAGAGACCAGTGTCGCCCTGTATTCATCACCGCTGTGGAATGAATCACCGCCCAACTAATATGTCACACAATCATTAATATCTACGTACAGGTAATGATTTTATCACAGTGTACGAGCACGGTGACAACGCTTGGCAGCTACCTGCATATATCCTGCGAATGAGAGAGAGTGAGCCGCAGAACGTGATGGTGAAAGTTAGCGAAGAAATATATTAGCAGCAAGTTTACAGTCTGTAGTTTCCCCAACTGCTGAAAAAGTGAAGGCTGTAAGCGCAAGCTAACATCTCCCCTGTACAAGAGCTTACTCTATCTCCCCCACACCAGACTCCGGACAGAGGACAGAGCCTTCAGCATCACAGCCCCCCATCCTCTGGAACTCATCCCCACAGAGATCCAAAATGCTCCCTGTTCGGACACTTTCACAAATCTACTAAAAACCCAGCTTTTTAACCAGGTGTTCAATCCTGAATGACTTTTTGTTGTTCTGTCACTGTAACTATGTGTTAAAGTGTCCTTGGGTGTCATGACTGGCACTAAAAATATTTATTTATGTATTTAACATTAGCTAAATTAGTAACAAATAGTAATCATCAGCTGTATGTCATTAACTAACCTACTAGTCAATTGTTGAGAACATTTGATACAAGCTTAGACAAGCTTAGCTGAGGTTAAAGAAGTAAATTAGGGATGCAAACTAGTTCTTTTAAGATAATTAGGAGATTTTCCTTTGTAATTATCCAGGGATCCTGTATGGAAAAAATTATGCAAGATGAGTTATCATCAAGATGCATCGATAATCGTTTTATAATTGAATCGCAGCCCGCTGAATTGTAATCGAATTGAATCGTGAGGTACCCAGAGATTCCCACCCCTACTCTGCAGCCCTGTCTTTGAGCTTCTATTAGCTCACTGTTTTGGTTCTCCTGCTGCACACAAGCTATGTGGTTGAATATGAAAGCTCTCAACCTATCCTAGAAAGAACTGTTTCAATCATGCCGGGTGTAACTACCCTACCTACCAAAATACAAAGCAAACATTTAGATACTAAAGAGCCAAATGTTTTTCTCTTGAGTTCTTGGATTTCAAAGGTTTCTTTGAAATGTCAAGGACATTAAAATAAGCTGGCCAACGGCCAAAGGCTTAATGTTGGTTCTGGCTGGTAAGTTTATCCATTTTGACAATCAAAACAAAGTGTTTGCAAAATAGGGAAAGAAGCAACATAATTTTGTAAATGCACCTTACACCTGTGACTTGTCAGTACAAATAAAACAAACAGTTTGTTTCCTGCTCTGATAATTTGTTAAAGATGCAGTCTCTCCCAATGCCCTCTGAAAAGGTCTTGGTGCAGAAGAATGGGTGACTTGTGTAGCCATTGGCCATAGTTATCATGTGATATTCCTGTCGCTTGGCTAATCTGCTTACAGCCTTCTTTCTTGTTCTCCAGGATGAAACCTGATACGGAAGCTCAGCCAGTCTTAGCCACATGCCAATTAATCTGTGGCACCAAAGCCTCCTAATAATACCCAAATGCCACAAACAATTGTTGTAGTCGTGCCAAGCTGTGGAAGTTTGGTCCAAGCTTTTGCCGTGGGAGCAGTAAAGTGGCACAGTAAGGGAATTTGTAGTATGTAGATAGAGGACTTGTACTAAAAGTGCCAGAGCTGAGGGTTAAGATCCCTGTGTAGCTCTGTGTAACTGTGCCACTGCAAGGTGCTTTGAAAATGCTGTGTAATAAGGCTGGTTAGCTTGATTTGTGGTTTGATTTTCTTTTTAAAGTGACAGCGTTGTGCAGTGACACTGATAGCCCTGCAGCTGGTAGCCAGATGATACTTTTCCTCTGGCTATTTGTGTGGTGGGAGTGGGTGGGGTTGGAAAGAGAACTGAAAAGCAAGTGGATGAGGGAGTCGGCTTAATCCTCTCTGTCACACTGTCCCGCTTTGTCAGAGAATATATCAGGCCTCCATTTTTCACTCTTTCTGCATCTCATACACCCTCCATCGCCTTCGCTCTGATTCGAACAGGCGATCTGTGCTTCTCACTCTTCTTAACTGTCTTATTTCTCTCTCCCTTCTTCAATCCCTGTTCCTTCCCTTGCCCGCCTCTGTCTCTCCGTCTTTCTCTTGGATGGGGCTTATCAGCGACAGAACAAACAGGCTCATTGTGTTTTGCGAGAGCCGTCAGGGCAGGCAGCAGAGAGGAGGCTTATTTCATTGAAACCTGGATAGTATATCCATCCACAGGGGAGACGGGGCCTGCAGGGATTCTTAATACCAGCAGAAAACATGGGTGAAGTGGCGGTGAGGGGAGGATGGAAGAGAAAACGACCAATATCAGAAGCACAAAGAGACAGAAGAGGCGAAACTGGGGTACACATTGTCCTAAATTTAAAGAAAGTGAGACAGTAAAAATTACAGACAATGTCTGCAAACAAGTGAGAAGGAAAATTTAAAGAATTAAATTACTGTGTACAGCCTATGCTGCAATGTCGAGCGAGGTTGAGAGACGCTCAGTGTTTAATGTCAGCAAAGTCGATACTGTAAATCCACACAATATGCTCAATATCAAGCCTGAGAGGACAGCCATAAAGTAAAGCGTTGACAAACTGAGGCGCCAATCCGGACCTAAATACAGAACTGCAGCGAGAGCGGGACCTGCAAGGGTTTGTTCAGAAATAACTCAGCACTCCTGCCCCTCGGAGAACGAGCGACCTCTAACGCGAAGGCGAGACACATTTTCTAGAACGCCAGAGTTGTCATCCGTGCAACATTCATATTCAGTAACCACAGATCAATACATCATCCTTTTAAACTCATCCCAACCTTCATCGTGCTGCCGTTACTTAGGTCATATAAAATCTATATACTCACATATCAGAACCACTTCAGTCACCAAGGACAATAAATGCTCAGGCACCGCAGCAGACAACAAATTCATATCTTATAACTTCACAGTTTGACAGTACTAACAGCTAGTTATGGCTTTTTTCCCCCAGACTGTTTATGAAATACAGACCACACCACACAGAGCAGACTATAGTATATTAGCAGGTAGTCCACCTGCAGACTGTAAGCTGCTTAGTTCAACACTCAGCTTTACATCAACACTGGTCTGCCATGTTACAGGTTTGTCTCAAGCTTACTGATTTTTGTTCCTACCAAGGAAGGTCATTAGGTTTGGAAATATTTATATGTATAGATGATCTGGGATTATTGCATTAAAATGACGATTTAATGTTTTCTCAACAATGGCTAAAAACGAGTCATATCACTCCCACGAGCATTTCTGCAACTTATACCAATCAACAAGTAGGACAGTTGTCTTTGGATGAAAGAACAAGTTGGAGTGCCAATGTCTGTTTTTTTCCAAGTCCCTTTTAGTTTCTGTGTACATCAATCTATTTTACTTGGTAAGACTCTGTAACTGTGCAAAATATTGCCAAATTTGAAGATATTTCTTCAATGTTACCTGCTGTAGTTTAAACTATTTAGTCTTGTATTAGAAAGCTGCAGCCCTAGAACATTGTCTAACGATGATTTTAGTAATCGAGTATTCTACAGATTACTTCTTTGATTCATTGTTTAAGAAGTACTTTTGCTTGGCGGCAGGACACCACCCTCCACATACCGGGATCAGCTGTGTAAGTTACTCATGACTGTGACGTTACAAAGCAAACTCATGGCCCAACCTTGCGTTGAACAACAAACACAAGGGTGTATATTTACAGCTGAGGATTGTGGCTTAGTTTTGCTATCCTTCAACTCAGCAAACTAGGGCTGCACGATATTGGAAAAAAACTGACATTGCAATATTTTTCTTTTCTGCGATTTATATTGCGATATGAAAAAATACTGGAATTTTCACTGAATGACTTTAAACGCTGTATTTGAAATGAAATAAGCATCGTAGAATTATTGGGTAATTTGGTAGGTCTGAGTGCAAACTATCCTTTCTTGAGCATTAATGCAGTAAACATAAGTTTCGTCTTAAGGTGGACAGACTGTAACATTACAGAGTTGTTGTTTTATTTTAGCTGAGATGATCCCATACTTTGAACACTTTTTTCTTCGTCCCTCACTATTTTCTCTCCTTTCCTCCACTTTGCAAACAGCGGCATCATAATCACATCGTGTTCACTTATTCACAGCATAAGCATGATGTGCGACAGTAATGAATGTCTGTGCGAAACATTTCGCTATATAGTTACACAGACTAAACGAAGCATCGATGCAAAGAATTTGTGTTAATTAGTTAATCGATAAATCGTATCTGCCCTACAATGTTCTGCATCACCTTCCTGAAATCATTGAGAAAGATCAAAATGTTGAAACATTTAGAAACAAAAACCAGGATTGTAACAAATAGATAAATAAATGTAATCCTAGGGCAAAAAAAGTAAATCTTATGTACCTGTCTCTTGTTTGTGGACCAGCTGCTGGTAATTCTCCGCATCCACTGTTATAATTTAGAACATACAGTCCCCTGCAGGGTTCCTTCAAAAGGGCTACTTCAATAGGCAAATCTACCTTACGCAAAATTCATGTGTTCTGCTAGAGACAGTACTGAGAACTCTCCTTGTTTTTCCAGACTCAAATTTCCACTAGCAATAAAAAAATTAAATCACCTTTTACTCACTTTATTTTCAATAGTCACTAAGCAACAACAAGAGCCAGAACCACTGACTTCAATTATCTGTTTATCACTGCTAGCTAAGCAGGTGGTGCTGGGTGGACACAAGGATTTGATCACGCTGGCCTTTCTGGCAAGAAACTAAATGCTAACCAGTCACTCAGCCAGCTCCCATTCTACAAAGGCAATTAGGGAGACTGCTTATCAGTGGGTAATTACAAAGGAAAGAAAGAATCAGTAGGGCAGAGTCTTTCATTGTGATCACAAGTGTTCTGCACATTTCTGGGAAAAAGCCACTGACTCAGATTTTGTGATACCGCATTCATTTTGCAGCATTCATGACCGTTCATCATTCATTAAAAAAGTGATACCAACTCATTCTGTGTCACAAATGCAGCTAATCGTCTCATCTCAAGCCTTTCACAAAGGCAGTCTGCTGTGAATAGGTTGTGTTTGATTTAACCCAACAATGGCTAAGATGGTAGAGGCTTAGCTAATGAGTACAGGAGTGTGTTAGCGTGTTGTCTGGACTCACCCTCAGGGCCTCTATGACCAGGTCGCGGGCCTCCAGCTCTCCTTCCATGATACTCAGCAGGGTGAGCAGCTCTGGCTTGCTCAGGTTATCCATGTTGAACTCACATTTCTGCAACACAGACCAGAAACAACATGTCAAAATGACGCCATCAACAGTTCATTTTAGGATTTCAAACTTCTTAACTAAGCCTTCTCGTTCACTACAGTGTGCAAACGGTGTCAATGCGAGGCAGGAAATCTCTTTCTTCTGTATTCTCCCTCTGTGGTGAAATTAGATTCCGTCTTCAAAAATCACGACATACCTTTTACAAGAGTTCTTACTCACCTAATATGCTCTCTCTCTCTCTCTTTCTCAATTCTGCGCTGCCTCTTTCTCAAAAAAAAAAAAACCCACAGTCATTTTCTAGGCACATGTTACTTCATGCACTTGCAAGCCCTGTGGCGCTTGTTTCAGTGTTGAGGCACAAAAAGCGTCTGCCAAATGAATAAATGCAAATGCCCATGAAAAAGTTTTCATGGCAATAAGTATCAGCTTTGTAAAAGGATTCTTTGACTAGATATTGCCTGAGTTAAATCATAATATTAGGTTTGTGTAATGTTACAGCCTCAACAACCTGCAGTAACATGCTGACATTTAGCTTGTTGGCACGCTAATGGTGGGAGTTGCTTGAATTGTTCGAGTAGCTGCAGACAAGTCTACAAGCCGTCTTAACATGTGCATTAACTTTATGCTGAATTAAAATGTCCACCTTGCTGTTTGTCTGTTCTACAGTACATCCAGGCCTTTAGAAAATGCTAACGTTAATTTAGTAGAGCAATGTTAAAATGTACCTTTACTCAAGTATTTGAATAAAGGACTTTTCTCTACTATGGATGTACTGCTTTTACTCAAGTGGCAAATCGGAGTACTTCTTCCAAAACCGTTGGCAAGTCGACATCTAGAATATCAGCTAACTGTTCCTCCATCAAAACATCAGCTAATTTCTAGTCCACTGATATCACAAGAACAACAAAAACATGCTAGCATGATAACACTGCATAATTAGCATGCTATCATAGCATTAATTTTGGCTCAGACTCAGAAAATGTGTCCATTTCAAGGTATCCTGTCAAGCTGACATTTCAAACTGTTGCAATGCTATTTTGCAGCCAAGACTCAAGTGCCTGATTTCAATGATATGATCACTCATAAAAATCTTACATACTGCACATGATGGTAAAATAACTGCTCATGCTATTGCCGTATTATGCAAGTACATACAAAAAAGGTGGTTTAGTGACAAAAGGTACCACTCGCTTCCCGTCTCATTAAGTGCAGCCATTATATCAGGCTAGATGTCCCGTCCTACCTCGAAGCTATTAAGGTCTAATTACATTTAGCTAGGTCATTAAGCACCTATTTGGTCAGTAGCGACCGCGGGGCTAACGGGTGGAGATGACTGTAATTGGGAGTGACCAGACCACTTCATGCTTCCCCTCATGTCAATTAAAAGCTTTTTCCGGTCTACTTATAAAAAAGCAAAACGGCTGTGTGCTGCATCCGTGCCTTTGTCTTGTTCAAAGTCCTGTTCACAGGACAAAGGCACATTTTATCAGCAACTTCCTGATTTCGTCTGATTGTGAATCACTTTGTGCTACAAATATAAATGTTTACAGAACCAGACATGGCTGTGTATGTCAGGAGTTCACTAGAATGCAATAAGGGTCAACTGAATATGAATATTTTTACTGTATTCTATGGTGCCATAGGTAGATTAAGATTTTACATACGAATTATACAGACAGAGACAGATGGACTTCACATGATAGGATTCAAAATTTGGATTCATTTTTATGAAAAGCTGTTTTGATTCTTTTGATCAATAGACACTTCAGACTAAAGGAATATAAATAATCAAGGAACGGACACATTCAGACTTATCAAGCCCTTCAAAGGTAATGAGATGTCCATACTGACATGTTGATCATACGTTTAAACATTAATATTTGTATTAACAATCAAAGCAGCTTAGAAGCAGCTAAAGCGGGCAGCCTGGCGGGGTTTAAGAGGTTTTAAACATCCGAAGAACTTTTACAAAAACCAGACCAGGTGTTTAATGTAGACCTGCGTTTATTGGTCAAAATGTGTTCCCACGCCAGGCCAGTAAAAGAGGTAGGCGGCTATTTGGGACTCGGCTATTATTGGAAATTTTACAGTACACACATATGGTCAGCTTATGGGTGCATTATTGTACTGTGACTGTCTGCAAATCACCTCTCCAAACCACAAAAGGGTGCATTAATGTGGTTTTAACACACTCAAGGTCAGCTTAGGGCTGGACAATAAACAATATACAACAATTATCACAATATAATTTTTTCAATAACATTATATAAAATGCTCAATAAATATTCAATAACTGTTTGATTGCATTAATTTGAATCATACACTAATTAGGACTCAATTTTTTATTTTGTTGAGGGAAAAAGGACTGATAAAAGCTTTTACTTAATTTTACTCACACATATTTGTTGACAAAGATTTTATCATCATTGTTTTGTATGTTCTTCTTCCTCAGATTTGTGAAGTGATTCACTGTTTGGCCTCAAGTGCTGACTATAAAGAAGAGTTTAAAACCACAATATACATCAAGTTTCTTCAACTTTCACTCAGGAGCAAAAAATCAGCCTTTAAACTTAAACGAAAGAAAGATTTATTATTTATTGCGATAATTATTCGTATGGAAAGATATGAAACTTTTCATCGTGATAACATTTTTGCCCATATCATCCAGCCCTAAACCAGCTCTGGCTTTGTAATGCTGCTTGTATATAAATTCATCAGTAACAGTAATAATAATCAAAAAAATATACTGTATATACTGCAGACTTGACACAATAAATTGATTAATAATATTGATCATTTAATTCATTTTACTACCATACAAACACTGGTTTCAGCTTCTGAAATGTTTCTCTCTTTTATATAAATTTGTAAATTAAAAACCAAAAAAATACAAAAAAAGATTTGAAGATGTCGCCTTGGTCTCTTGGAAATATTCACGGGAGTTTTTCCATCAGTTTCTGACACTTTTTAAGCAAAACAACTAATTGAGTATTCAAGAAATTAATTGAGACATTAATCAATAACAAAGACTGATTGTTAGTTGCAGCCCTAGTGTACAGTATATTAACATACAGCTCTGAAACAAAAGTCTCACAAAAGGATTATGCTGTAGTCACTGCAGCACGTTTTTCCAGTTTCTGGCTAGGGCAATCTACTGGACCAATTATAAAACATTTGACCTATTTATTCATTCAGACTAGAATTGAACAATTAATCAGAATATTATAAAAATCACAATATGGCCAAGTGCAATATCCAAATTGCAGGAGCTGTAAGTGTTTGATAAAAAAGGTAAAATTTGTCACAACATACCGTTTTTAAATGACGACCTACAAATCACTCTCCAGATGTAAGGGAATGTGCTATATTGTTTAGCCCTATTTTAAACCCCAAAATATGTATAAATAGGGCCCAGGTTACAAATATGCATCTGAGCACTTCTTGCAACACTGTGCTGTTTTATGTGTTTTGTTTTAGAGCTTTAAAATATGGTTTGCGCACAAATTAGATCTAAGAAAAGTCACTGGGAGACAAAACACCAGAAATGTGACAGACGTTTGGCCTTTCTAGAGTTCTAGAGTTGACATTTCAAAGCACAGCGTCAAATTGTTGTGTTAAATTACCTTGAAGGGCATTGTACTCACTCAAGGCAAAACCTAAGTGAGAAAAATTAGTAAAATTCTTGGCTGTAGAACCAAACAAACTGATGCAATTTCACATAGAGATGCCAATAGATAACACTGGAGCTCAGGGAAAGAAGAATTTCCAGTTACAGTGCTGGCGACTACTGCAGCCATCTGCTGAGAAAGCCACATCCAGCTGCATTACAAATATCTGGAAGCTTTTTACCAGGCTTTGTTCAATGAAACCTTAATAAACGAAAGACAGAAGAGGCAAATGGAGGAAATGAAGAGCGTTTCGGCCTCTGGTGCACAACAGTCAGATTTCTACCTGTACATTCTAACAACGTTCAGTTGTCAGCCAGTCATCAAGGCCTGATTTACATGCCTAGATCAAAATCTGAGCCAGGATTATTCCATTTCATCAAGGAGTCTCCAGAGGTCTCTCGCACAGAATATGACTTTGAACAGGCCAGTGTAAGATTTCAACAAGCTTTTATGTGTCATTTATACACTCTTGCGACATTGTTTATTTCACAGTAAGGGGGAAAAGTTCATGCTCGGACAACGGGATCAGAGTTAATGAAGCTTTAGGAACAAACAACGTGCCATCTTTTAAAAGCTTTTCGTTTTGCCAGAAAAACATTCTCTATACAGGTGGCGAAAAAGCACATTTCATAATTAGGAACCCTTGTGCCTGCTCACTCTGTATAAAGGTCAATATAGACCTTTTTCTTTTCAGACCAAGGAGCTGGAAAGTGTTGCGTCAATCACATGTTTCAGTTTAGTCAAACCACGTTTTTGTTCTGATGCTATCACGGCAAGCCTGGAAATAAAAGCAGAAGAGCTTCCAAGGGATTGATTCACTCGCATCGAGCCTTCCAATCGATCCCTGAGCCCCCTTTTTCCCGGCAGCATTCTCACCACTCAGGGAATTGGACGACACAAGGAGCCTTGATGGACAGCAACCTTGAGCTCTGAGCTGTCCTGTCACTGGGGCCTCGAGTGGCGGGTGAGGGTGGGGGGTGAGGGGCTGCTTCTCTCTGGCATTTCTGCACAGTGAGCAGGTGAGGGAAGTGAACACTAATTTGTTCCATGAGCCGTGTGCTGTGCGCCAAGGGCACGAGCAGCCTGGCCGGCACTCAGAGGCTCGCTGTTAGCCCCGGTCCACTTAATAAGGCCTGTGTCATTCTACTCCGAGCCACAAGGGAAGAGAACTGCTCGCTCTGTGCAAGTTCCTCCACTGTTCTGCTGGCAAAAGCTTGTTTAGGCCTGTAAGTTTGTCACAGATTCATGTCCTGTTACTGCGAGCACAAAACTGTGTGATACGACAGCCTGTGAGGTGTTACCAATGGTTATGAGGAAAATGCCAACAACTTGGGCGTTATCACAATGAATTAAAGGGTCAGTTAAACTAAATGACCATAAAACACACACACTGTCTCATTTACCTCTTGTGGTATCTAACAGTTTTGATTTAATTTGTCTAGGTTTTTGAGACATCTGTTAAGTTTTCATGGGGACTGGTTCAAATGGAAACTCTTGATGTCTGTGGATTAGTGCTGCAACTCACTTTATTTTCTCAACGGATCGTTTGTTCAATTAAATCTAAGACAATCGCATTTCCCCAATGCCTTGGGTCCCATCTTTCAATTGTTTATTGGTGGGCAAAAGTCCAAACTCACATAAAACAAAGAACAGCAGCAAATCTCTCTAATTAAGAAGCTGGACCAACAGAATTATGGGAATTTTAACAATTAACCAATTCTCAAAATGGCTGCCTATAAATCTTCTGTCTATTGGATAACTGACCAACTCTGCTGTGGATTTTAAAAGTTGCAGATACTTCACTACGTGGACGTCATTGGAAGACTTTTTACGTAAGGTAACATGAGATCAGAGAGACACTAAAAAAGTGGAGCCTGCTGTGATTGTATGTAATTTAATGACAGTGGAAACGCTTATAGATCAGTCAAGTCATGGCTGATACCGGATCCATTTAATCAGGTCAGTGTCGGCGGCGATACCAATTAACAGATCAGTGCAACGCTTGCTGGAGCACCACAAACAAAACCAAAAATGTGTAAATGATGACCTCTGCAACTTTCCAACCTGCTTAGTTAAACCCCCCCGCCCCGTATAAGAGCACAGAAATTTTGTTGTCAGGAAGAAGACGTGATAACATTACAGCCACTTATGTTAATGGCACTCCTCCAACATGGCAATCGGACCAGCTTTAACAAACTCATTTGGTAGTGAGAGAAAACATGAATCTGTCCAACATCAGCTTTCACTAGATTTTGCTTCAACTTTGACCTACTGTACTTGCACTCATATTTTATATGCAAGGATAGATTAAAACCAACAATTTGTGGTGGCTCTCATTTAGTTTCATCTAAATATGGTTAAACTAGATGACATTTTACAATAGGGATGGGTTCTGTTATATATTTGGAGCAAAATACATGGATTCGTTTAGATCCGATGCTAACATATCACTCATCAAACCTTTCGTCTCTGTCACTCTTCTTTATTAGCAAAGAGCAATGGAAAACATACAGGTAGCAGGCTTCTCATTTTTTGTTGTTTCTAGTGAGAACTGCAGACATCAGCAGGATCAGATGTAAATATTTAACATTAATTCTGTAACTGTAAATTAAATGTTTGTCTGTTCTCTGGTTAATGTGCAGCTGGTGTCTGTATTCAAACGAAGATTGTGAGTGAAAGACATGTCACTCTGTAACACCGACGTAGAGCCACAAATGGTCTGCGTGTTATTGCAGTTGAACGGGGACCAACCGAGTGGCGACTCTTCACCGGAGAAATGATTAGCCGATGAACTCTGATTCATCAGAACAACATTTAATCTGTTCTACATAATAGCTGTGAATCAGAACATTCAGTAGTTGGGGTAAGTAGCTTGTGAAGTACAGGAGGCTAGAGCTGTTAATTGAATGTGTCAGATACTTTAAATGAACATTTCAAACATTTTGATCTCATTTTTAGGTTATTGCTACAGGTTGTAAACCTTAATTAGGCTGCCGCCAAAGACTTTCTACATTTACAGCCAACAACAGGTGATTAGACATCTTTGAGCTACAGGTAGATAATTTAGCCTTTCATTACCTGCAAATGTTGAAATAACATTTGGAAACTGATCGAAAAGATTCAGGTTCCAAACTGGTTTTAAACTCAATAAAATGCTATCAAGCCCTACCCTAACTAGGAGGTCAGTTAACACATTGTCTAATCATCTGACAGCACTTGTTTCATGACTTGTGAGACTCACAATGGTGACACATCCCAAGATCTCATCAGCTTAAAAAAAATTTACTACAAAAATAAGACCTAGGTTGTTTTTCTTTAACTTCAACGGAAGAGGCTGAAGACATGCCATGTCCCTGCTCACATGTATTAGGGTAAATGAGTGGGAGGTTACTAGCAGAGTGCCTTTCATTGAGCTCTGACCCCTTTGTGGACCACAAGGACCGGTCCTTCAGAGTCCTCACAATCAGGAAACTTCCCCCACCTCGGACCAACAACAGAGTTTGACAGGGGGGTGAGCAAAGAGCAAAGTGCTTTATTTAACCACAGCAGGCATGATGATGGTGGGGGGGGGGAGTGGGAAGGCATGGAGGCGGAAGACCCCTTACGTTGGCTGGAGCCCAGAGAAGGAAGAGCGTCCTGGCAGAGCGGCGGGCGAACTGAGCAAGCTGCCCGGCTCCCATGTCTCCGGAGCACCTGTTCACCTCGACGCTAAATGTAAAGTAGCCTCAAGGCAGTTCTGAGCGCGCTCAGAAAAGGGGGGGTGGCTGACATGGTACTCTCAGCTATGCCAGCTGAGTCACTAAAATTAAGACCAATTTAGAAAGGTGTCTGGTGAACAGAGCCTCCACCCCCCCTCCCCTCCACTGTGCTGCCTCTGCCCTCCATCCACCCCTGCAGCTCTTCTCCCACCTCATTCTCTACCATCTCTTCAGCTCACCCCCACCTCAACACCCACACTACCACCCACCCACCTCAGGGACTGTGGCTGTTTTCTTTTCCAGCAACTCCACACATGTGCAACTCCAGCCTACCTTTTCAGTCTCACATCCAAAGTGCTGTTTTTGGGGAGGGGGGATTTCACTGGATGTGGTGCAAAGGTTAAGTTCAATAAAGCAGAACAAGGACAAAACCTCAAGTGGCAAAAGCTTCAGTGCCCATTTTGCATTAGTTAATGATTCAATACCAGCAGTCTGGCACGTTGCATCGTGAAGCCAGCTAAGGGAAGGAAAAGGCTTCATGGCCCTCCTGGGGGCCGTGGATTGATCAATTTGCACAGAGCAGTGGTCCCTGCCGCTGCCTTACACTGCAACCTGCGAAAGGGCAAGTGTGAGAAATCACAACTAAGTGTGTGCAAACAAGTGAAGCTGAACCCTAGTTAGTGACAACAAGTGACTACTTTTAAAAGAAATACTTGTGTGACTTGTCTTGAGTCAGTCCTCTGGTCCAACAGCCAGTGGTAAACCTGTGGAAGGTCTCAGCTTTGTAAGGTGAGCTCTGTTACAGTCTATGGAAGCCTGCCAGGATTAATGTAGGACTGACTGGTGGAGGACCACTTCAGTAAATAACCATTTCATTCCATAATCAGCTCTGCGAGCTATGTCAATATCATTTGCAAAAAGGGGTGAAGAAAAGGTCGAATGTAATGTTTTCAGATTAAGCAGGGAGCCACCAGCCTTAACACGTCTTCTGTTTCCAGATTTAACTATCCTGCAGCCACACAGACAGCTCGCTCTAAGTCTCTGTGTTAGTAACCCATTTACTGTCTGTAATATATATATGAGCAAGAACCTGTGTAGCCAGCGACGATTTCTCTTCAAACAGGCGCAGGATAACGTAAAGACGGCGGGATGAATGTTCAAAGCAGCGGGTAGAGGCGAACAAAAGAAATCACTTTAATATTCACATTTACCGATAGACACCACCCTTGCCTGTACGATAGCCGTGGCAAAGCATTTCTGAGTCATTTATCAGCCCGAAACGAACACGAACCCCTTGTTTTTCTCCAGACACTGTCGCGAGGCTCCTGCTGGCCACCGCTGTTGCTTCACGAGCCTGTGCGAAGTAGATGCGCACCGCATTTCTCCCTCTTTTCCCCGAGACTACTTCAACGCCACCCCGACTAAAACACCCATGTAGCTTTATAATTTTCTTTGACCCTCATGTCTTACCGTGTCGACACTTCCCAACACGGCGGTTGCCAGTGTGTGTACCGGAGGAGGCTGCTCTCCACTGGCTCCCTCCGACGCCATCTTCGTACTGTAGCGGTCTGCTGGAGTGAGGGCTCATCCGGCAGTCATTAACTATTGCGCTGCTGAATGCAAATCGCGCCACGGACGGCCATTAAAAGGAAAAAAAGGACGAGATTTGACAATTTGACGGAGCTGTAAAGGGGGAGAGAACGACGGGTCTCCGCCGTGAAAAGCCCACTGCCGACTGTGCGGGCTGCAGCGGGGTAGGCGGGCTGTCTTGTAGGCGTAGACCGACCGACGCGTAAAATCCAGATGCAAAGTCCCGGTGCGCTCCCAACTGGAAAGGAGGTGCGTCTCGACGGACTGATTGACAACAGCATTTGTCGGCCTCTGTAGCTATAAAATAAGCCAGTGAGAGGTGTCCAACAGGGGGCTCAGGGGCCTCCAGAGACCAGTGCACCAATAACATGAAAAAGGTGAATAAAGACGTCGTAAAACAGGTGAACAAAGCGTATTTAAAGCCATTTGGGAATGTTTAGGATCCTTTTTCTGAAGACACATTTTGGCCTAATCTCCCTGGCGTTTTTTAATTTTTAATTTCATTTGGTATATTTAAGCATACACAAAATACTGATGTCATAAGCCCCACAATCCCCCAAAATATATCCTGTCAACTTTCTCCACAAATAAGCTACTCCATTAGTACAAAGGTTTCACAGTATGGAACCAGTTTTAAAAAGGAGTCTCAGGCTGCATCTGAGGCTTTTTGAGGAACACATCCTGTCTGCTTCCAGAGGTGAAAGAAACACTCACATTTATTCATTTTAAAAGCACCAATTCCACTAATGTACTAGGTATTACCCTTAAATAGTGTATATATATATATATATTATTGGATAAGTTTTTGCTGATGTTTTCATGCAACCTGTAAGCAATACTTGGGGTGGAGCTCATTTAAAATAATTCTGCATCTAACAATGCATCACATTTTAGTAGCTGAAAACAATATTTCTAGTGGAGAAGAAGTGTTATTTAGTGGAACAGTTAAATAGTCAAGTGATTTACAATGACCTCAACATTGTACTTAAGAATACATGAGTGTGTGCTTGGCTACTTTATTTCTGTGTTTTGTTCAAAGGTCTAAAAGCCTTTCCTCCTCTGCGCTTTTATAGAAAAACATGAGGTAATCTTACATATCTCGTCAGATGTCAAACTCCTGGCACCTCCTGTCATACTCCAATACACACATTTGCACAAAAAATTAACCTGTACAGCTATAAACAATGCACGTTTCAGTGCCTCTCTGGAAATCACATTGCAGGTCATTTTATTTGACAGCCTATAAACTGAAACCAAAAAGCAAAGGATTCAATCCAAAAGCCATATTGTTAATCTTACACGAGTCGATGCTCAGAGTTCAAATCTCTCAGCTCTGGGTCTGTTTATCCCAGAAAAGCAGAGAGAGGATAGGGGCCCTCTCAGCTCCCAGATGTGGCATTTAGGATTAACGGACTCTGATCCAGCCTGTTCATCCAGAATGAGGTTATTAAGTCTCTATTTAGGTCAAATGATGCACGATCGACAACCAGTGCTAACAATGAGAGAACATAACCGTGTGATGACTTGAGGGATGAGTAATTTTCCCCACACATGGTTAACTTGAGATATGTATATAGCAGATATGTATATAGTTATCTTAAATTGATTACAATCCTTTTTGAGGGTTAATAAAAACAACTTTCCCAACATTTACGCCCTGGGAGGATGTTTTTAAAGCCTGTTGGACTTGAAAATCCACAGTAGTTAGTTTCTGATAATTTTACTTCTTTGATGTGAAAGACTTTCAAACGCTGAATGGAAGCAGCAATGGAAAAAATTACTTAGATACACAAATGTGTTGTATCGAAATATGCCTGTTTTAAGTTTAAACAACTCTCTAATGACTTAGTGATACTGAAATGTTGACAGGTACTCACTATTAAAGCGTTAAAATTACGTAAGTATATATGTAAGTTTGTGTTTATCTGTTGCAATGTACTGTTTTGGTAAAATCTTTTCCTGAGAGATTCCCAGAGAAAGAGATTCTCGGTGCAACAGTGATAGAGTCATGCCCTTGTATTGAATAAAGTACATTTCTCATGGCTCTAACTTTGCCTGTTCTATTGATTTCTCTCTGTGACTTGAACATTGTTAATATGCAGCTCTGAAAAGAAACTCTTTGCTCTTTGTCACTTGGAAACTGATATCAAAACATGAAAGTAAAGTCCCCTATCAAACTCTATGATAGTTACACTGCAAGTATCTCTACATCTCTACATGCATTCACTGTCTGCCAGTTCTGCACAGGAAACAGATGCCTGCCAACAAGTCCTCATATCCAAACAACAAAGTGGGTTGTTTCATTGCTTTCTGAAATGATTTCTATAAAGAAATGAGATAAACAACAATAAACTAAATTGTGCTGGGGTGAAGGACACATATCAAATGTGTAGTAAATATCAGTTTGAAGGTTCATTCTTTATTGATGTTGATGTCTAATGAGAAGGTGTTTCAGTTGGTCAGATACGACTGGGCACATAAGACGTGAAATAAAAGTTGCATAGTTATGATAAAGTAGTTATATAAAAAGACAATACAGTTGGTTTACTGAAAGCGATGTTCTTTTTAATCTCTCAGAGAAATAAAGATAAAATAAGAGCTGAATTGAATGTTTTTCAGTGTTTGATTTAGGGCTAAGTAAAAAATGAAATGTTGTAAGCTGGTTATTAGTGTTATTTGTTGTTGTTATTTTCTCTTTGTACAAGAGAGGAGGTTGTACTATATGTTTTGTAAAGGTGTCTAATTGCAATGTGGGTAATGTAAGCACCAGGCTTTGACAATGAAGAAGAATGCATGAAATATAGATGCTATCTCTGGTTCTGCTGCACAGACTTTCATCATTTTTTTGGTCCACAGTGAGTCCGATAGTATCATAGAAGTGCAAAGCTAAATCTAGTACTTGTTTAAGATTAAGTTCAGACAACCTAAACTACTTAGGTAGGGAATGATTGTGATCAGGGTTATAAGAAACACTTTGCATCCAGCCCTCAGAGATTTTGTGGAGGTTAAACAACATTTTGCTACATCTGTCTTTGCTTTTCAGAGAGGAAAATCATTATTTTCTTGACCACAAGAGGTCGTCTGTCAGGAAAAAGTAAACATTGGTTGTTTCAAGCATGTGAACAAATGACCAAAGCAGATATTTTTTTGGTAAGGAAGATAATCGCCATCCAGCAAAAGACATCTAAATTGATATGTAAATTGATCGCATTTTGAGAGAAGTGAACTCTTCTACTTATATGACAACTCAAATGGTTAACTTATTAATTTAATTAATTGTACACTGTTGCTGGGAACTTTCCCATTATGACTGTAGATTAATTTCCTTCTTCATTGCACTATAAAAATCAATATGCACCAACTTGAAACTAGCTTCAGATAGACACTTCATCACAGTTAACGTTTTGTCAAAGTTACATTTATGTTGTGTATCGTTGACTGCTGCAACACAGTAGGTTTCTCAGTCTGCGGTTTTTGGCAGGCACTGCAGTCAATCCTACACAGAGCATGGAACTTAAATGAGCTGTTGGGCCGGAAACACAAGTCGGCGAGCCAGCTGTCTGTTGTTTGATGTTATGCTAAACAGTGCGAACATACATGTGCAACGCAATAAAGAAAAGCTCTTTTCTGTGTTATCTGCATTCTGGTCATCAGGTAAAATAGTGCTGCTGAGGGTTTTAGCTGAATTCAAAAGTCCCTGTCCCACCACAAAGAGGGGGTTCTAATGTTTAAAGTAGTATTTAGTATGATCTTTAACTTGTAATTGCTTATCAAGTTGTGAGCACAGAACTGCATTAACTGCAGATATAAACATTTGGCCAAGTTGTCTGTACAGTGTGTTGAGCCAGGCTGAACCGTTCTGCAGTGCAAACCAAGGTCACGCTTGATTGACTCTTTTCTCTACCTGCCTGTCTGATTTTGAACAGCTAGTGGGCTGGAGCCAACTGTAATTACCATGACAAGAAGCTCATAAACACAGACAGAGGAAACTCTGATTCATACCTACAGTATTGGTAAATTTAGAGTCCCTAATCCACCTGATTATTACGTCTTTGGACTACTTTTATTAAAGGATAGGTATCCAAAAACTATTAAAAACACATCACTGAGGCACACTGTTACACTGATGACAGTTTCCTTCATTACCATGAACACACACTGTAGTGTAGTTTGACAAAATCCCCCTTACACCATCCTGCTGCCCCAAATACTCACTGGAGCACCAAATGTGGATTAATCCGCAATTGAAATAGTCCCTAATAAAAGGAAATTATACTGCTGTACTAAAACTACTGTGTCCAGTTGTTTTAGGATTTTACTGAGCCTTTTTTAAATAAAGACGCCTATAAAAGACCCCATTTACAGTATGTCTTCAGCACAAAAGGACTTTGGCCTAGTGCGACAGGCAGGCTGGGGAAGTCAGAAAGTGTTGAAAGATGGACCAAAGCTGATGATACACGTGGGCAACTTTTTGAGCAATGCTGCTGAGCAATGCTGCTGGTGGCAAGTCCGACTATGTTTTGAACGGATAGCGGAGGGGTGGGGGAAGGGGATTACAGTAGTAATCTTTACTCATTACCATTGACAGAAACATTGCCCAGCACCATTGCCCTTAAAGTTGCTCCGTGTATCATCAGCTTAACACATTGTTGGTTTTGGTCCTTTCACGGCATTTGTTGAAGAATAGACCAAAGCTAGAATTTTCCTTTAATACTGATCCTCTTAGCTTTCTGTCACACTTTGTCATACTCACATGATTCCATTATTAGACCACATCTTCACAGTGTCCTTTCCTTGTCAGAGTCATCGTGCACTGTCCTTTTGATCTATTTCATCCGTTCTGTGTATCCGTAGAAGTGTACCCAGAACCTTGCAGACGCAGACTGTACTGTTTACGAGCAGCTGACATAAATCTACCAGAACGCATAATGTGATTAATCATGTTTGCTGTTATTGGCCACCACAGGGGAAATTATTGATACAAGGCAGAGGGTTTATGGATAACCCTGCCACCAAAATTAGCGTCTCAAATGATGTTAGAACCTGAAGAACATCTGTGGCATATGGAAGCATGTGAATTCTAATATGAGGAAGTTTCTTGCACACGATGAACAAGCGATTCAGCACAAAACTTTGTCTTGGAGATGAGAGATTTTTCAGTCTTATAGACAGACAAAGTGATGATCACAAAGGTTGTTTACCGAAGTAGTAATTTTAACCCAAAGCCCTGATGATGGAGGCGTCAGACCAGATGGACATATACAAACAACATATTTTGTTGTTTAATTTAGAGGACTTGTTGGAAGCGCAATATTAAATTAGCTGGAGTTCCTCTTCAATCTCTAACGATGCATCAATTTTATAAACTGAGCAAAATGCAAAATAACCATTAACTATAGCTGTCAAATAAACACAGTTAAGAAAAAGTAAAATATTTGCCTTTGAGATGTAGTGAAGTAGAAACTCCAAAGCAGCATAAATTGAAATACTCAGCTGTAATGGCACAAGTAACTTAAAATTGTACTAAATACAATCCTTGAGTAAATATGCTACATTCCACCACTGGGAATAGATTTCTGTAGCTGTGCAATATTTTCTGCATGTGACAGAAGTGATTTGCAGATGACCCATAAACCCATAATGTCCACAGTGTCCATTGCAGCAAGGGCACCAGGGATTTCAGACCCAAGCTGAAATGATGACCATCAGAGGAGGAGAAAGTGGTGCAACCGGAGACGATGGGACAGACACTGATGGATGGGGCTGGAGTCGGGGAGCAGCAGCAGAGTCCCTGAGCCAGAACCCCCCCCCCCGCCTCAATCCTGTGGGAACACTTGGCTCGTATTAACTCGCTCATTGTTGCGACGCACAGCAGGCACAATGACTCCCTTTTTGTCGAAGAGGACGTAGCGGACTGAGAGGGCAGCCAGGCGGCCATCACTGGGTCCTGTGTGCTGTGGCTCTGAAGCTGGGTCGGCCAGCAGGCAGACAGGAAAGCAATAAAAAGAGTCAGACAGCGAGCCCTAGATCCCATATCCTGGCCTGAGCTTCAAATGGGAGGACATGGAAGGTCTAGATAGTGACTCTACTAACAGAGAGGGATGAAATAGAGGGAAGGGCGAGAGGGAGGAGGAGAGCTGGGATCTGGGCCACATCTCTGTCTGATTGTCCCTGAGGGGCTGCCAGTAGCTGAACCAGACCTCTGTTCAGTCACCATCCCTGCTGATCTGAAGTCAGCGCTGCTCTGTCTTCTTCTCTCCCCCCCCCAAGCTCTAACCTCTCTTCCTCTCAGTTTAGCTCGATGTCTTCCCTTCACGTTCTCCCTCACACTGCTTCCCTCTGTCTAACCACCATCTAATGACCGTGGAGTAGAGGGAGCAGGTGCTTCTACTAAATACTGAAAGCCAGCTGTCACTTTTTTTTGGGTCCCATTTTCAAGATTCTACATAATGAACACAACTAAAGAGCGCAGCACAAATGCAGTTATTTGATTTAAAAGGTTTAGTGCCTTTGTTGAAATCTCTCACAATTCAAAAATATGTTCCACTTGGTTGTTTGAGCTTCACTGTGCAGAATGATGTGTGTGTGTAGAGTTTGACACTAGAAGGCTGTTTTTTCACATTAATCCACTGAAGGAGGAAGGTTTATTGGTGCTCACCTTAAATTTGAGTTTAACACGTGCACACATGAACATGTTTGAAGGCTTTTTATGGTCCAGTATGCAACTTACACAGGTGTGATGTGGAAATCAGAGACAAGTTATTATTCCAATCTGAGTGTTTTTATGTTTTAAAACATGTCTGCATGGCATTTTGTTACAGTTAAAGTCATTTCTTTAACATATTTTAGCTAACAAATCTCAATTGTGGAAAGCACATTTAATCAAGTACTGTTCTTGAGTACCATTTTGAGGTACTTAACTTATGTTTTTCCATTTTGTGCTACTTCAAACATCTACATCACTGATTTCATAGGCAAATGTGGTACTCTATACTTAATACTATATATATACTAAATAATATACTAAATTTTATTTATTTGACAGCTGGAGTTACTAGTTTTAGTGAAAACAAAGAATATCTTATAAAATCAGTTGTTTTCAAATTTGTTTTAACATTAATGTTTACATTACATTACTCTACATGTTACTCTACATGCATTAGCTTCACTTTAAGCACACACACATCTGCAAAATATACACACACATCTGCAGAATATAGCACAATTTCGGTGGCCATTCTGGCACCAAAGTATGGTTACATTTGATACTTCGAGTACAGTTTGCTGCTTGAATATGACTGAAAACATCACATTGTGCTGAACATTCAGTCAATAGAGTGCTTGTCCTGGCATATTAATGTTTATCTTTCATTCTACACCAATCATCTTTGTTCTGCGGTATTTTAAGAATCAGTAGCACATACCCAGCACAATGCACAGTGTACTGAGGAATCTGTTTCCTGACATCCTTCTCTGAGACACCTATTGTGTACACGTTACAGAAGAATGGTCAGAATGCACACTGATGTAACCAGTTCTTCAAACACTGACAATTTATTTAATAAGAAACGATAGTAAACATTTGACAAATGGAAACATGCATAAGATAGTTAAAGAGAGAGAATAAGAAGAAATGAATTCTGTATCTATGCAGCCAGACGCAGAAAATCCTGTGTCTGCACTTTGAGCTGGGGTACATGACAGAGTTGCCCCCTCACCCCTCTCTGATTCTTTGTCCTATCCGGTCCAACCAGCTTGTGGTCGGGGTCACAACCCTGATACTTGGCACCCAGCATCAGGGAGAATGGCACTTTTGTTCAGAACCTGCCCGACATCAGATGCCTCAATGAGTCATCCAGAAACTTGACGACATCAGCGATGCATGGAGCTGTCATCCCCTCTAGCACATTCTCCCTCCCAAACGTTACAGTCGACATTTTCTGCCAAAGTGTCGCCCTGATTAAACATCAACAATGTTTTGAAGGATTTGCCACAAACAGTTTTGGATTTCAAAACTTTTCATACATACAGAGACAACTTTATTATTTTAAACAGAACTTCAAAAGGACAGGAGAAACAGACACTTGTGTATTGCCCATGAATTACTAACTACCTGCTATTAACATTGTTACTGTACCACTGGCAAAGCTGGAATGCAAACTGAATTAATGGGAATTAGTTTGCGGTAATTCAGTTAGTTGGAAATTTGTTAATGCACCACTAAAGCACATTGTAAACAGACAATAGAGGAGCCTTAAGGCAATACCTGCAGTCTTACTTCATCTTGAGGCTGCATCCTAAGTTAAAATCTACTTTCAAAAATCCTGACAAAACGCTGAAATATTCTGGGTGTACAGAAAATGAACAATTGGAATGTTTATATAATACTGATGTGCTCAAGTCAAGGTAGGTTTATTTGTATAGCACCTTTTTACAAGGCAATTTAAAGTGATTCATAAGACTTAAAACAGCTTTAAGGCAAGTTATAAAAGAAACAAGGCAATATAAAAAGACATAAAAAGAGTCAAATAAAATGAGAGCTAAAAATAAGTTAAACTTGAATAGATAACAGAAAACAGATTAAAAAAGGATAATAAAAGTTACAATACAGTGCAACATATGAATTAATACTTGACTCTATTTGTTAGCTAGCACTTAAGACTTTGCTTCAAAAGTGTAGAAAAGAAGGCAAGATGGACTAATTGACCAGTCAAAATGTCAGTGGTAGAATAAGTACACAACCCTTTCTACTTTTTATTTTACTGAAAGTAGAAATAAAAATACTACAAGTAAAACTCCTAAATTCAAAATGTTACTTAAGTAAAGTAAATAAGCATTATTATCAAAATAAACTCCAAAGTACTCAGTATGCAGAATGGCACCTTTAATGTTTTATGGTTTTTAATGTTAATGTCTGTTTTGTCACCAACACATACATCTAAGTTTATTTTGAAGTAGTAGTCCGACAACGTGGAGCCTTTTCAGATACTTTGTATACCACTGGGTAGGTTAGTAGCACAGTACAGGATTATTTCATTTAAGCCAGTCATGTTTTCTTACAGGGAAAAGTAACTATAACTGTCAGACAAATGTAGTGGAGTAAAAACTAAAATGTTTGCCTGTAAAAATTGTACTGAACTACAGAGGAAATGTACTTAGTTTCATTCCACCACTGCAAAATGTATTGTATTTACTATTTTATAGTCTGGGTATAAAAATTATGTGATTTTGTTTCCATTGTTTTCTAACTTTGTCGTATTGTCCAAACATGCTCGCACTGGATCTGATTTGTAGTCATTTGTGGTATCTTGTAAGCCGATGTGGAACAGACACAGCATGAAACAATATTAAAAAGTCAACTATTATTATTATTGCTGATGAAATTACTGTTAATATTATCACTAGAACTCCCCTAGTTTTGCTACTACAACTGCTAATGTAAAATACTAATGAATATTACTGCTATACGCTACTTCACTATTGCCCAATTTACAACTAATACAAAAGAATACATAGTAATACATGCCATGCATCCAAAATATTCATACCCTCTAATGTTTAAAGACTAATTCATTGCACATCCCTTCAACTGGACCTATATGATAAGTCCACTGGATTCTGTTATATAAACACAGGCCTGAGTACACACACACATCATGGTAATTTCTGCCCTCAAGTAATACAATGCTAACAACTCTCACATGTTTAGATGGTTCCTCCTGCAAATAATCTCCTGACTTGTCACAGTATACCTCAGGGCATCATCAACTCTGCCAGGGTGACAGACTGCCATTGATTTCAGAAGGCCTGTCAATCACAGCTCCAGTCACCGAGGAATGTCAGAGATCCAGTTTAGGATGGTTGACTTCAGATTACTCTTCAGATGACTTTCACTGCTCTACTGAGGAGGCCCTGCAGTAACACAGTATCTTTAGTCTCAAAATCACATGACCTTCTTTTAAAAAGTAAACTATTCAATAAGTAGCTGTGGTATCTGTACCAACACGCATATGTGCCTGTGAACCAATGTACCCATGAGGTACCTAGGTAGCTGTGGTAGCTGATTTGAGTAATTTATATCACTATTAAAAATAAATAAATGAGACTTCATCTTTTTCTACCATCCCGTAGATAAAGTCAGTTCTTCTTTATCCAGGTGATATAATTTTTTCCCTTATTCAGTCAGGATGTTTTTGGTAAGAGCAATGTAGAACTGTTTTTCATTATTTCTTCTGTCCCAGTCATCATATCACTACCCATCAGATTTAGCTTTTTACATGACCCCCCAGGCTGGGAGCGACTATGGCTACCAGTGTTGTCAAGCATTAGATCTATAGTTTCATTGATTTTCTAAAAGATGAGGTTGGTGTTGGTCTTTTATTACATAACAGAAATGAACCATGTATGATGGCAGTTCTTGCCTCGCCACAGCTCAGCTACACACAAAAAACACTTAAAACTTCATCATATCGTCATAAAATAGTACTTAATTTGCATATTTTACGAATTTTTTTTGGATTGCATTTCTGGATTTTGGTGTATATTTTAAGTCTCTCATAGACAAAATGCTGTTGTAAAGGATTCTGCATGATGTGTTCAGACTTAAAGATACTGGAAACCCCTGCTTTTGTTGGTCTCAGGTAGGTGCTTAAACATGTGTGTCAAAGTGGATAAGGAGATGCAGCAGCAGGTCTGGGCATTTCCAAAATATTTACAACTGTGAGGATGTGTCGCCTCCTAGTGGAAAATAAAGGAAGTAAGTTTGAGAGAGCAGCAGTGGTTTTAATCTGGGGGCTGTGCCCTCTTATAAGGGAAAAAATGTCTAGTCACCCTGTCGGTCATAAGTCAGAAAGATTAACCTTATTTTTATGCTCTATAATTTCATGTCCAAATAAGTTTATATAGTAAAACTTGTGATTACTATCCATGAAGGCCAGGACTTCCTTCAATGGATAGATAAATGGCCATTATTTATTTAATATCTGCTGAAAGCTATTTATCACAAACACTCACTTTTATTTTACCATGTGAAGTAAAGGATAATCTTTGTCAATTCTGATACGTATAAAAACCTAGAAATGTTATATGTCTTTAATTTTCTCAAAAAATATTCCCCACTCAATTTCATCTCTAGTATATGTGCACCATTGTTTGATACAGTGGAAACTGTCACTGTACCAATATGTTGACTTGTATCAAGATGATTGGTATTTTTATCAACAGTCATTACAAAATACTGTGGGTAAATATTGGCCCTGTCTCATCAGTTCATAATATATCTTGTTGGATGTGTGCCAAGATGTTTCAGCCTCAAGGATGTATAAGATGTTAATTTATCATGTTTTGACATTTACACAGGGTTTAGTCTGGGTGGTATTTAGTTTGATGTGAGGAAACATTCAAGATAAGCAGTGATGTAAAGGGGAAATTAATGCTGCTATTCCGGGAAAAAATGAAATGTTTTCTTGCTGCTCAACAGTTAATAATTGAGTAATTGAACAAAGGGTGTGAATTGACATTTAAATTAGGCACATTTCAAAACCCACAAAGAAAGAGATTTTGAATAATTTGATGTTCCTCTAACAGACTGAAAATTATAATCAGTGACAAAGTGTTTACAACATCATCAGATTTCAAGTGCTGGCACAAAATGTACTGGTGCTTTCTTTTGAAAAAGAATTCCAACTAAGTCCAACTAGCAACCCAAAACATCTGCAATGTACATTATGACCTAAATATGAAAGGGTTATACAAAATATACTCGCCAAGCGTTAACAGTATAATGTTTTTAAAAGGTCTGAACATGTAGCTTCTTACTATGAGTGATGTTGCTGGAAGAAGAAAAGCCAAAACTGTTTTTAAATCAAATGTATTTAGTGATTTGGACATTTATTTACACAAGTTCATAATCAATTACAAGTAAAAGTTTTGCATTCAATATCTCAATTCAGTAAAAGTACAAATGTATAATCAGCATAATGTACTCAATGTTTCAAAAGTTAAAGTATGTATTTGTCAGACTGGGCCCTGTGCTGGGTCATTTGCATAAACATGTGAATAGTTAATTTGAAATGCTTTATCTACTTTTGGGTAAATAAATCTATAGCACTGATCATGGTTTATGTTCTGATCACAAGTTGTGTTTGTAAAATCCTCATCTGAAATATAACCAAAGCTGTTAAATAAATTTTGTGAAGGGAAAAATTACAATATTTGCCTCTAAAATGTGTTGCGGTATAGTACATATAGTAAAGTATGAACTGTAAATAAATATATCTCTTTCAGCCTTGAATAGTTAAGTTAAATGATACCATGTGAGAAGGTTCAAACCAAAAAGGTCGGGATCCATTGGTTTAATATTTAATAATGAGTTGTACTGTATATGTTTATTATATATTTTGTTTATGTAAAGTCTTCATATGAAAAGTAACTCCTAACTGTAAAATACATGTGAAGGACTAAAAGATACAAGTATTAGCAACATGATTGTGGTAGCACTACTTTTAATAGCAACAGTTACCAACATGATGCCATAAATAGTAGTAGCACTAGTAGTAGGTGTGGTGATGGAGCTGTGGATGAGACACATGTCTTTGGTGTGAACGACCGGGGTTCAAATCCCCACTATGACAGATCCACCAACGTGTCCCTGAGCAAGACACCTCTGACATAAATAGCAATTGAAAGTTGCTTTGGATATAAATGTCAGCTAAATAAATGTAGTGTTAATTATGTGTAATCCTTGTCTGTAAAATAAGGAGAAAAAAGTATTCTGGTTCTTCTACATGTCAAGGCCAACTCTGTACAAGGCCGCCATTGTTCATTTGTTAAATCAGCTGAGGTTCATTCCGGTACAAACACGCAGAATGACACTTTTAAACCTGAAGGACTGTTTTGGCAGCGTTTAAGTGTCTGTCAAGCTCTATGACCTCGTCAAGAACACTTCCATAGCATCTGTAAGTGACTCCTATATGTTCCCAGAAAGTGAACACTTAATCTCACAGCAGTTAGGACTTGGTAAAAATCAATATCAACATTGAACGCTTCAACACACTCTTTGTTTCCCTGGATTAGTAGGGTCATATATCTGCTTAGGGTGGATCTTGGTGTCAGCAAGAAAGATGTGAAGAATCAACTTCATGTTTATTGAGGTTTAACAACGTAAATATCAGGATTAGGGAGGTAATGGCGTGTGTACGTGAAGGTGGACCTCTATATGTTTTGCTATAAAAGAGGATGAGGGTCACAGAGAATCACATTTTCTACGTTCCTACCTGAAATAAAGAGGTAAAGGTAAGTGAATCAAACTGCCTGCCTGCTCTCAATGTTGCTAATTTTAATAATGATGTGTGTTTAGGCTGAACTGGTGGTGTGTTTCAGCTTGCAGGTTGTTCGGTAGCATGGCAGCAATGAAGTGCATCCTGGGTCTCCTGGCCCTGCTTGCAGTCTCAGCCTGGACTGAGGCGGGGGTAAGTGCCCCCGGGGTGTTCAATTGTACCTCACAATCTTCCTCAGCTGATAGAGTTTACGTAGTTGTGATGCAACCGTAATATTTATTTTTTATCTAACCACTTTACAGACATCTAATCCATGGTTACTTAAAAGTTATAAGTTTATTCTGGACCTTTTTTAGAGCTGACAAAACAGTCTCAACCCAAATATGTTTGTAGACTTATTCCATTTATTTTGTAATATTTTTCCTCAAAATAGCTGATGTGTTTAACACATTTATAACACAGTAGAAACACATGCATCTACAGCATATAGCACAATTCATACACCAAAGTTAATTTATTTCATTCACCAGAATAAGACCCTCAGTATAAAAACTGCTTTCCAGGCAGCCCTGAGTACAAAAAATAAAATCATCGTGGTGTCCAGATTTTAAGTAGTCCCAGGTAGTTTCAATGTGCATTAGAGACACTTGTGTTAATTGACCATTGCTTTTTTGATATTCTCACTACAAAACATTTCCATCTGAGGTCAGATTGTTATAATTTCTTGAAAACATGACAGAGACGCTGTCACTATCTGTTTGCAGGTTGTGAAGAAGGTGAGCGGTGGCAATAACGATGAATTTGAGGGTGACCTGACCGTCACGGAGCAGCTGGAGAAAGCCAACAAAAATCTCAGTAAGACACAGCAAATCTGTCATACTGACTCAAGCAATGCAAGCTGCAACAATGTCTCTATTAATGGGTCAAACCACTGTTATCATTTCAGGAGCCACAAAAACACTTTTGGTCTTCGCCATCAATAATTTCTGACTTTACTGAAATATGTTGAGGGGTTTTCATGCACTCAAGACAGAAGTCATCACTGTATTGGGCTTTTTTATTTTTTTATTTTTTTATTTTTACAGCAGATGTTTTGACCAGTCATAGAGGAAAAAGCACCTGTTACTAACATTAGCAATTCGTCTCTTCTGTTCAAGTGTTCCAGTAAGCCATAAGAGACAGTGAGCATGAGTCAGCATGCATAATACTAAGACCCTGAAACTAAAAGCATTTAAATGGAATTTAACCATCAGTAATTATATTTTATTCACAGTTGTTATTCCCTGCCGCATGTCAGCATGTCTCAAAAAGTGCCTATGAAAATGATTTTGGGGTTTTCTTTCCTTCTCACTGTGTGCAGTCCGTACCCGAGACAATATTGAGATTAGAGGTGACATAGCGGTGTCTCGTCTGCCCACCCTGAAAAACGCCGACCCCTGCGTCCTGCGAGGTTGTATGTGGCCTAAAGCCACCGATGGCAAGGTCTACATTCCCTATGTCATCGCTAACCACTACTGTAAGTACCTCCATACGTTCCCCTGTACACTGTGCCTGAAACATTTTGGTTTATAACAAAAGTCTCTGCTACTGTTTATATTCTCTTAGACACATTTTTACACTTGAATTTATGATAAAATCTTCCTAATAAATTTTTGAGCTTTAGTCTCCTGTTTAACTTATATTTTAGTCATTGCTCTATGGATGGGAATGTGCTGTGAGCTTTCTGTCAGTTTTACTTTGGTGACATTTCAAATACGGCAAACAACTGGTCCAAATTTCCACTTGTCCAACACTTTTGTCATCACTATCATGAGATAGTTTAACTTTTAGCCAAAATGCAGCTAACACACTGACATACCAAGTGTTAGCATTATGTTAACTATATGTTGTAACCTTCATGTAATGTAAGCTAACATTAGAAATGTGCAATGAAGTTGTAGCACTAACAGTGGAGGTAATTTACTGAACAGAAGCATAATAGAGTATTTTGGCATTCTTGTTAGTCCAAACCTAAAGTTCAAGGATACATTTAAAAAAAATCATTATAAAGATTCAATTTCTGCCACTGTCCCCAAATGCACTATTTCCTCCTGTTTTAGTGACGTTTGTTAAATACAACAGTGATCAGCTGTTTTAGGAATTACCGAGCTTTAAAAAAAAATAAAACTATATATTAGTGAGCCATTTTCAAAGACTGACATCTTCAGTAGGAACCTGGTAGGTAGTAGATTAGGGGCAAAGAGAGACATAAGAAATTACTGAGAGACGCATTGTTCATTTTGGTCTTTTTATGGGATTTGTTGACTATAAGTGTTGTTTCCATCTTTGTCTTTTCCCCTTCAGCTTCTCAGGAACTGGGTACAATCAACGGAGCCATCAACTCCTTCTCCTCCTCCACCTGCATTCGCTTCTTCCCTCGCACCAACCAGAAGGACTTCCTCTACATTCAGTCTCTGAATGGGTACGTAGGGG